>BQMF02000619.1:0-210500 GCA_027922465.2 Turritopsis dohrnii | reverse complement strand
AAATGCATTTCTCAAATAACTTAGACATGATAGAAGGATACTAATAGGTCTAAAGTTTTCCTTTCGACATTTTGGACCTTTTTTATGAGATGGAGTGACATTTGCCAATTTGAGATCTGCAGGAAACTTTGAATTTTTTAATGAGGAGTTGAAAAACTTTGTTATAGCTTCAGCAAAGATGTCTTTATTTTGTTTAATAATTTTAATCGGTATGTCAGTATCGTGAATAGCTTTAGTACAATTAAGATTTAATATTTCCGTTTCAATTTCATCCTGTTTTACATAGGAAAACGAAAAAATCTCTTTTCCAGTTTTTCGTCGAATAGCAATAATACTTGGGTGATTTCTGTATTTAACAATCGCTTTAATAGTTCTATCAGTGATATTTTCTGCCAGCGGGTCACATCTTTCATACTTTTCAATATTTAATTTTGACACGGCGTTGGTGAAAAAATTATTAAAGAGATTAGCAGCTTTTCTATCAGATTCTATTACCACGTCGTTTTCCATGAGAGTAATTTTCTCTATAGTTGGTCCTTTATCAGAGAGAAACGGTTTTACTGTTTTCCAAAATTTTTTGTTGTCTACTACATCATTTATATTTAAGTTATTGTAATATTCCTTTTTCACTTTCCTAACCAACGCTACACAATAATTTCTTTGTTTTTTATACATTATTTCATCTTCTTTAGTTTTGGTGCGGAGGAATTTGTTTCTAAAACGTGATCTTTTCATTATCATGTTACTGATATCTTTATTGATAAAAGGAGATTGATTACCTCTCACAGTTCTATCCTTGTACCACCCTTAATTGAGTGCGTAATCATCTGACAAAATTGCCATCTCAAGGTATAGTCCATGCTTTCCCACATCAGCTAAATCTAGCTTTGCAGATGGAGCTCCTATACTGAAGAATTTCTTTCCAGCGTACGCGTACAAGCTGGTGTAGCCTAGTAAACGTGCCGTCTGCCACATGCTATCTATGAATTCTTTCTTCGTTTATATTAAGCAAAACGATCATGTTTTTGTGCTTGCACCTTTACGCCAGTGTCAGCGGAAGGCTTAGTAGAAGATCGTGTGTAGTAGTAGACTAACAACCCCACTGCAAAAACAGCCATTGTACCAGCTCCAATCATATAGGTCTTAGTAGGTACTTGTATAGGTACTTGTATAGGTACTTGACTAGGTACTTGACTAGGTACTTGACTAGGTACTTGCGTAGATACTTGCGTAGGTTGTTGTAACATTGTGTTTTTATTCTTTCGGTTCCACTCTGCTAACTTCTCCCCACTCGCTACCTTCCCTGGGTGCTTCGATTTTACTATCTTCTTTTCGTCGCTCATTTATTTGACGCTCTTCAGCGAGTTTTGCGTACTTATCCCAATCAAGATTGGTAAAAATGATCGCAAACAGCGCGAAAGAACCGAGAAAAGACTTGCAATTCGAGTAGATAGTAGACCCCATCTCATCCATAGGTGAAGCGTTAGGCATAGATGCCGCCATATAACTTGTGAGACAGTGCGACACGAGAAACACTTATTATTTAGAGAGACTAAAAATAAAGAAGAGAAATTAAGCATTGATGTTGTTAAGAAACATGTCACACTCTAAAAACGAGAGAATTAACAACACTAATAAAAATATTACTCAATGGAAAAAGGGCACTACACTTATCGCTGGTGATTCTATGTTATATGGTGTTGAGGAAAATCGTCTAAGTCGATATGGGGTTAAAGTAAGAACATTTCCTGGTGCTAGTATTGAAGACATGAATCATTATTTTTTGCCTCTCCTACAAAAGATTCCATCCAAAGTGATTCTTCACGTCGGTACCAATAATGCGATAAATGACACATCAAGAGAAATGTCAAAATTAAATATTGAAAAGTATGAAAGATGTGACCCGCTGGCAGAAAATATCACTGATAGAACTATTAAAGCGATTGTTAAATACAGAAATCACCCAAGTATTATTGCTATTCGACGAAAAACTGGAAAAGAGATTTTTTCGTTTTCCTATGTAAAACAGGATGAAATTGAAACGGAAATATTAAATCTTAATTGTACTAAAGCTATTCACGATACTGACATACCGATTAAAATTATTAAACAAAATAAAGACATCTTTGCTGAAGCTATAACAAAGTTTTTCAACTCCTCATTAAAAAATTCAAAGTTTCCTGCAGATCTCAAATTGGCAAATGTCACTCCATCTCATAAAAAAGGTCCAAAATGTCGAAAGGAAAACTTTAGACCTATTAGTATCCTTCCTATCATGTCTAAGTTATTTGAGAAATGCATTTTCAAACAACTTTCGTCTTTCTTTGAAAACAAATTTTCTAAATTTCAATTTGGTTTCGGAAAGAACATAGCGCACAACAAGCATTACTTGTGATGCTTGAAAGATGGAAGGAAGCACTTGACAAAGGAGAAAAATTTGGTGCGTTACTTACTGACCTCTCAAAGGCTTTCGATTGCCTCTCGCATGACTTGCTAGTAGCAAAACTAAATGCATATGGTTTAAATCTTCGTCCCTCAAACTTATTCATGATTATTTGTCTAATCGTAAACAGAGAACAAAAACTAACTCGACTTTTAGCTCTTGGCTCGAAATTTTGTTTGGAGTCCCACAAGGCTCAATATTAGGGCCACTTTTATTTAACATTTTTCTTTGTGATTTATTTATTTTTATTGATGATGTTGACTTTGTCGGCTATGCAGATGACAATACACCCTATGTGACAGGAAACGATGACACTCAGGTAATCGTAGCTTTGCAAAACTGCTCCAGAAAATTGTTTCAATGGTTTCAAGATAATGAAATGAAAGCAAACGCAGGTAAATATCATCTTATTTAAGTAATAAAGAGAGGCTAATATTGAAATTAATGGCACAAAAATAACCAACACTTGCAGTGAAAAACCACTTGGAGTTACACTAGAGTCAAATTTAACTATGAATGCACACCTTAAAGAACTCTGCAAAAAAGCATCCCAAAAACTTAATGCCATCGGTAGGGTGATTCCTGAAATGAAAATGGATAAAAGAAAAGTATTGGTGAATACGTTTTTCAAGTCTTTGTTTAATTATTGTCCGTTGGTATGGATGTGCACAGTAGAGGTTATAATAATCGTATTAATAAGCTGCATGAACGCGCCTTGCGAATGATATATAAGGACAATTACTCATCATTTGAAGAGTTAATTAAAAAAGATAGCTCTGTCACTATACACCACAGAAACCTCCAATTTTTAATGATTGAATTATATAAAATTAGAAGTAAAAACCGCACCCACGCTTTTGCAAGAGTTGTTTAAACTTAAGCAGACACCAATTTATAACTTACGAAGTACTACCGAGTTCGTAATACCTAAAGTAAGAACAACCAACTTTGGGTCTGAAGGTTTAAGATTTCTTAGCCCGAAACTATGGGAAACTGTTCCTCAAACAATTAAAGATCTTAAATCATTACAGGAATTCAAAAGAAGTATTAAACAGTGGATTCCTAAAGATTGCCCTTGTCGCCTGTGCAAAAAATATATTCACAACTTAGGATTCTTATAGCTGTCTTTTATATTTTTATAATTTTCATTTAAATTTCCTTGTTGTTAATTTTATATTTATGTATTTATTTCACATTTCATGTTGTACAGTTGACTTAAATTAGCGTTCTCTTTTTTAGAACAGCTAGATTTTAATAATATTTTTAGTAAATTTGTAAATTTGTCAACTGAAAATAAAGTACTACTACTAATAATAATAATAATAATGATGTAGCTAGTGATGAGTGGATTTCCGTTGATCTCCCCCATCATCTTCGAAACATCTCTCACACCCACCAAATTAGATATCAGAGCGTTGAAATTAGGCGTTTCTTGCTGCTGCTGTTGCGGCTCCTTGTATGTTTTGTATAGCCTTTCGTTGGTCTTGTCATGCAAATTATTCACCCTTTCAACTGTCCAAGGTTTTTTACCGCCAAGATGTTGACCACTTTGTACAGCACGTATAAGTTCTGCTTTTTTCATACCTTCTGCTGGAGTGTCGACTACGTCTAGAAATCCATTGATGTTCATGACTAGTTTTATTATATGACGACTCCTCCAGAAAACAAACATCAAAAGTCCTGCGTGAACGCAGAAAGAGACGTCTCTGACGAGTAGTAATACTTCATACATTTTTCTTTTCATGTAGTGGTAGTGATGAGCTACATGAAACCAATATTATTTTACAGCACTTTCTTCCACTCGTTGCAGAGCTTGACGATCTCGACGTGACCATTTCTAGCTGCATTTTTCATTGTATCATCAAAATCACTCCCACCCCACTTTTTTAGCAGTTTAAGTACCTCAATGCGACCATTAGAAGCTGCTCGCCACATTGCCTCGTTGAAATCGATTGAGCCACCCCATTCCAAACACAGTCGAACCACCTCGGTGTGATTATAACTAACTGCTGTTAGCATTGTTTAGTTGAAATAGTTTGCTCCCCACTCCTTGCAGAGTTTGATGATCTCGACGTGACCCTTGTAAGCTGCCATTTCCATTGCCGTGTTTAATTCCTTCGCACACCATTCCTTGCACAGCTTGACGATCTCGATGTCAACATTTGCATCTATTATTTCCCTCCACTTCATCAAACGTTTGATCTCCCACTTCTGCAAACTACAGATATTTTCAAAGGCACTTACGATTTGCTGCTGATCCATCTCCTTTTATTATATACAACAAAAACCCCAACCATGAACTTATTATCCCTTAGGAATTTTTTAGGATGGTAGCGGTTGTGTATGAATACGGTCCTCCTCGACCCAACGCTTGTCGTAAAAGGACGGATAAACCTAGCTTGTTTTGTTCATAGGTCACTATGCCTTGTTCGTGGACTCGAAAGCCTCTATTTTGCGCGGTGTCTAGCTCCCCTTTTAAAGTTTTCATGTAGCGGTTCCATGTGAGTTCGTTCTGCTTTTTTGACATGCCTTTACACGAGTACTTGCTACCTTTTTTTCCTTCCCCAAAATAACATTTAGCTGTCAGAGCAACCATTCGATAACCTATAAATTCTGGTTTGAAAAGACCTCCTGTTCGACTAGAATACTCGTCGGTTACCAACCAGTCTTTTACATTATTTTGTACTCATCGAGTAACTCTGGTCTTACGACATCTTCCAAAGTCTCTCCAGATATTGCGAAATAGGCACTGTCGGAATCCATGTAAATGTACTCGAAATCACGACGATCTACGTACTTATCCAGGAAATCGTAGTAAAATTCCAGCATACAAAGCTTCGCTAGTTGGTAAACCGCGATGCCACACTGATACGCTCTACTGATGGTGGACCTTTTGCTTACGCTTGCAAATCTCAAAACGCATTGCCTATCTCCTCAAGATCCTCGAAGAACTGGGTATCGCATTGCTTCATCAACTTTCTTTTCATCTCTCGTGAACGTCGTGTTGCAGTGCCTACTCACGTTCTCGATCATTTTTCCGTAGAATGAATTAGGCTTTGAGTTTCGCTGTATCTCCAGTAATTCGTTTGTCAGCATCTTTATCAGCTTCTCGTCGTGCGTCTGCAACTTCCTGCGGGAACCAAGCAAAGGGTTTACCACGCTTATACCGGATCAAGCTGTGGAATGCTGTGACTTCCAATCCGTGATCCAGGTACCATTTCAGCAATGGAGTATACAGCAAGATCTTCTTCGCTTTCATCACTCCACAAAGTTTACGTGTACCTCGAATGCGTTTGCGACCTGTAGTCTGCAGGTACTCGTGCATATACTCTGGGATTTGCCTGTCTTCTATCTCTTTCACCACAAAAAGCGGAGACATCTCACTAAATGTCTCATACAACTCCGCCGGTACCTCGATATCCACTTGTGCAAACCCGAAGAACAACCTATTTTGTACATTAGACTTAAGCATCTTGAGGTTATTCTCATCCGTAGGATTGTTGATCTCAATCAACTTTTCTTTCCCACAGGGAAAGTCATACTCCAACGTGGTAGGATACAACATATTCGCATCAAGACCCAAGACTGTCTTGCACAGTTTTGCATTCTCGTGTTTATGCGATCTTATCCTGGTCACGTCTCGCTCATGATACCTACAAAACACAATGGCGGGACCACCTACCATACCTGTTTGCAACAGCTCATACGCTCAATTCTTCGTGCATTCTTCACAGACTTCTTGCACTTCTTTACAAGCGCCACAGCTCTTTTTGTAACAACTGTCTGCGCATTTGTGTTTACATGGCTCCCCGGGTGCGTACAGCTCTATTTTCGGGTTTAAATTCAGCGACTTGTTCAATACGTACCGCATCGATACCCCTGGGATACTGACAGCACCCTTCAAGATGTCTATTTCATCATCGTAGTATTGTTGTCTCGTTTTATCTACTGCTTCGACAAATGGCTCTACATCTGCCAGGTTGTACTCTCGCAACCAATCCATCATCGTAACACATCGACGCTTGTAGAGTTCCCTACGAAATTCCTTATACTCTTTGAGAGATAAATTATTTCTTCAGCTAAGACTGCTGTAAAAAGCATCGAGGTTTGCAGGCCCTATCTGACTAAGTTTGTCATAGCTATTCAGCCACTCGTACGGGAAAACTAGCTTCTTCAACTTGCATTCCAGAGACTTGCACCATTTTTCGTAACTCAGGTGTGGAGCGAGAAAGTTCTTGATGTCGAGAAATTTGAATTTCTTTGTTGTCAAGTACATGTAGTTATTGTCCTTCTTCGCCACCATGATCGAGTTATCTTCAATCTTTGCACCTTCTTCGACAAAATACCGCTTGATCAAGTTGAGATCGTATTTACCACTGTTGAAGCCAATGACTGCGACTTGATTTACCCATTCATCTCACTTACCTAGCGTCGTTTTCGGTAGCATATCAAAATCTTCAGGTCTCGGATACATTCTCTCTACCTCAGCTACAATGAGCGCTTGTCTCCTTTCCAGCTCTGTCACAAACCGCGCGATCAATACCTGCGGATCTTCATGCAAAAGAAACGTCGCCGGCTCTGTATTCAAACTATCGTGAATCGCAACACTAACTGGTATGTGTCTCGAAGGGTACTTCAAATCATCTGTTTGCTGCTGGTTTAAGCCTGCCAATAGAGCTTCAAAGTCAAACACTATGTAGTGAGGATATGGTGTAAATGTTTTCCTGAAGTACTGGTTGACCTTTGGTGGGTTCTCGCATTCCCATACTGACACGAGGTTGTATCCAAGCTCTCTTATGCGTGCTTCTTTGGCTTTTGTTTGCTCGTACCAATGTTGTTTTCCACCCCCTTGACAGGGGCAGCCATGCCATTTACAACCGTTGCACTCGTAGACTGTCTTGGTGATAGGTTCGTAACCATCCACCTTCCATTTTTCTTGACCTCCATCTCGTATTACGCGTTCTCCACCATGCCCACAGAGTGCGTGATGTATGTGTCTCCCTGTCGCATGCGACATGTACTCTATCCACTTACACGCCTCATAGCTAAAGCCACCTTTACCGTAAAACACTAGCTCCGACATGCTTGGTAATCGTGTCACTCGTAATCGTTCTCACCTTTGCAGACGATCTTCGTTTTTGCTCCCTCGCACTCTTCTTCTTTATGTCGGGTGAGGTTTTGGACTCTTGTAAACACCTGGTTGCAACCTTCGCATTCCCAGCTTTAGGTGAAAACATCCAAATCCTTGATGTAGAAGCAATGTCCATGTAGCATTCCAAGATTGATGGTATCTAGTCCTTGCTTGTGTTGCTTCTGACTATACACGAGTCTCCAAGGTGCCTTGTCAGCGTTTGCCTTTGGTTCATACACTCTAAAATTTAGATTGAAATGCTTCGCAATGCCTTCGATGTCCATCAGCTTTGTTGCGCGCACATCATTTCGCTTTAGCTTTGGCTGCTCATAGTAGTCTCTAGCCAATCTGAGGGCTTCTTTCAATAGCTTTTCTGTACCTCGTTTTTTTCCCCGTCTTGTGTAGATTGCTAAGCATCGCCACATGCACAAGTTGTCGATTCTTTCGTCTTTACTGTCTACTGCGAAGATGCAACGTTTCTTTCGTAACCAATCTGGTAATGGTCCACAACCTAACAACGGCTCTCTAGTAGCTATGATCTTGATCTGCACATGGTCGAACACAACCTTCCCTTCATACGCTTCAGGTGACTCAATAGTCCTCTCCTCTGGCAAGTAAGCGTTGCTCCAAAATTCATAATCGCCAAGATCAAGACGTTGGTTCTCACATCGCTCTATGAATGCTTCGATTTCTGCCAGGCTTGTAAGTGAAATTTTAGATCCTTTCGTTTTTGAATAGGACCTAACACCACCATCACAGTCATATATATCGCAGATAAAACTGTAGACGACCTTGACTTTCATGTCTATATGCCGCGTGATTTTCCGCATAATAGCATCTGCCAAGGGTCGGTTAAGATTCTTGGTAAACCGCCATGTCTTGACCCGATTTCCATATTCTAACACTCGTGTGTCGTGCTCGTCAAAGAGTTCCTGAACATCTTCGAGTGCAGCGTCATCAGACTGATCTGGAGAAGTGGGAAACAGATGCTTGATATCTTGCATGCTCGCCTCCTCTTCTCTCATAGCTTGGCGTTCAACAGCCGAAATCAATGGTGACTGTCCATAGCCTAGTCTCTCCTTCATCCTATTATATAAAGAAGTAACAGACTCGCGAATATTCTGCAATCGATCTGCGAGTGCATCACGAGTTGCTGTTACAGGCATTGAAATAGCGTTGTATAATTTAGATACTGCGTTTCTGAAATAACTCAACATCCTTTATTATATACACTTTTTCAACTTGGAAATTTTTTACGAGTGGACAGAACTGAGTCAGGGGATTTCCCTGACTCATTTTGTGGACCTACTTTCGAGGAGGGCCTGCCCCGACATGCCATTTTAGGGAATTCCCTGACTCACCTTCGGTTTTAGCGAGTTTCGAGGAGGACCTTCGATTTCACGCTTGAGTGATTTCGAGGAGGACCTTCGATTTTAGGGAGACCTTCGGTTTTAGGGCAATTCAACCATGACCGACGAGTTATCAAAACTGCTGACGTCAGCATTAATTCTCTGGTCTGTAAAATTCGAGCGTGTATTTTACAGACCGGAATGGAAAAAAGCGGGAGTCGCTGCGGAGGACGTTGAAAGCGACGGTTGCTGGTGATAATAAAAAAAAAGTGTATATATTGACTCCCTACTCTAGCTCGAAGTCTCAGGCCTATCTATTTTTTTTATGACTATGATTCTATTATGCCTACTCTTACCGAGACAGTAATTCATAAATAATAGATATTCTTTAAAAAACAAACGTCGGTCATTTTTATATGAAACTGAACTTTTTTAAAAGAAACTTTATTTACCAAGAAAAGTTTCACCTTATGATTTGACCAAAATTGACGAGGGAATTCGGTGTTTTTCTTGAAATTTCAAGACATTTTAACCGTACGTAGTAACAGGATTTCTTATAATATATGGTTCTTGGATAATTATCATAAAAAGTAACTTTACCTTTCAATTTCAAACCCGTATTTTCTGGTCTGGTTTTGCGGTATGGAAACTTTCAACAACCTTTTTGTTCATTCAAAATTTCAAGCTACACAAAATTGAAGTGTTTAACAGTACAAGGGCACAATAAAATAAATAATTCAGTAACAATCACCTAGTATTCCCTTAGGTATGTAAGCTTACATCTTATCTTTAATACATAATGTTTTGAAGAAAAAGAAAACATAATTCGAGTGACAAGAGATTAATAAGTAATTTATTATGCAACTCGCTGATTTTTTCTCCCTCCTAAATTTCCATCTCATCCAATTAGGATACGTGGTTGCTAATGTCTTGATTCAATACACTTCAATATAAGTTTATACTGTTGTTATATATTTGCATCTGTAAAACTAATTCGACTGTTAGAGGAACCACAATGTATATACATTTTGGTTCTTGTTGATAAGTTTGATCAGCGTTTCGCTCCCAAAATGCACTAATAAAGGGTGGAGGGAAGGCGCATTCAAATAAATAATTTACTTATTCATTCGAATGAAAAGAACTGTTTTTGTATTGTAATATATTTATTCGTCACACACAAGTGATATATTTTCCAAGAATCAACGTTGTGCTTCAAACTTTCTGATTTTGAACTGAAAAAATTTGAAATTAGTTACTACGGGCGTATAACTGGGGCGTATAGAACTGCAACATTACACACACACGGCCTGACTGACAGAAACGGGGAAATGAAAGATCAGCTACCTTGCGGCGCTGACCAATAATGTTTTTAGCTAATCTTTGGTGTATTTGGTGGAAAAAAGATTGTAGATCAAACTTCAACGCAGCAAGAGCGCTAAGGTACTAAAAAGAAATAGAAATGAAATTCGATCATCTAAAACTTCGTTCTTTAGTCCCTGTAACTTGGTTTCCAGCTAGAGCGAGCATTTCTTGCACTAAAAATATTAGAATATGGTAAGAAGCAAATTCCAACAAACCGTTGTTGTATTACCAGCTAGAGAAGATACAACTTCAAAGCATTCCCAGGGAATAATGTCCACTAAACTCCAAAAACAACCACTTAGAACTTTATTTAGCAAACCATTTACCGTAAAAACGGGTCAATTTTGCCATTTATGATTTGAACGCTTTTTGGTTGGATCAATCATACTTATATATAGTCAAAACATTTGCGAAATCAAAAGCAAAGTGGTCAATTAAAGAATTTTGGTATGTGCTGTCTTTTTAAGTCATTATTTGATCTTGACAAGTTAGCTCCGTTCCGTTTCACTAGCTGGTGCTATCTTAAAAATTTATGTTGCTAACATAAACACTTAAGCATCCCACCAAACACATGACGTCATTATGACGTCACCACGACGTCTTAATCTGGTCAGGAAGTCATATGACCTCTTTATGACTTTTTCATGACGTCATTTAAAGTCATTTAATATGACGTCACCAAGGTGACTTTCTCATGACTTTCTCATGACGTCATTTAAAGTCAGTTAGGTATAAACCCCCTCAAAAATCATGATTTTTTGAAAATTTCAAAAACAGTCATTTCGGGCGTAAAAAAGTACGTAGATTCCGAATTTCGACCTTAGAAAGCCCGCTTAGTACCATAAATGTGCTAATTTTGGGATTTTTTAGACCCTATCAGAATTCTAACTCCTTAGCAACGCCCTTAACAACGGTTTTTTGCATAGATTTGGTCCAGTTTTTGCCCAAAATTCAAAATGATTTTATCAGGGCGGGTTTTTTGTCTTATTTGCTAACCATCATTCCGTAAATTTACAAATTCACAAAAGCTGAAACTGAAAGTTGAAGTGGTGAGAAGTTGTAAGCAAGTGTAGTCAAAAATGGGGAAAACGTGCAGAGTAAAATTTAGAACCAAATCCCACAAGAAAAGGAAAGGATTTTGTAAAAAGAAGTTGTTAGATGATGTGAATAATGTAATTGGAACTGTAAATAATGTGAATGACAAATAATAATGTGAATAATGACACTGTAAATAATGTAAATAATCCAACTGTTGCTGAAACGACAACGCCAGAGAGAGCACCAACTATTGCAGAAAGGAAGGTTGAATCAATTACTTCTGCCACCCCTACCTCCAAAAATCCAATCACTGGGTACAGAATAATCGACACAGAAATACTTGATTCTGTATTTGCTGCCATGAGGTGTCCTGATTGTACCTGCATGACACTGACGTTGAAGGATAACACGTCTAAGAAGAAAGGATTAGCATCCAATTTATCAGTTACGTGCTCGGAATGCAATTATAAAAATGACTTTTACACTTCCAAGATCCAGGATAAAAGTTTTGATGTCAACAAAAGAATAGTATATGCCATGAGGTTTATGTGGAAATGGCTACTCAGGGATTGAAAAGTTCACAATGTTGATGGACATGCCCAAACCCATGAGAGCGAAGAATTATGATTCTATTGTTCAAAAATTTGTTAGAATATCCAAAGCCGTTGCAGAGGAATCAATGCAAGATGCTGTTGAAGATATTAGATGCAAATTAAATGTAAATGGGGACTCTGTTGGGGATACTTCAATTTCCCAAGATGGGACTTGGCAACGGCGGGGTCACTCATCATTGAATGGTTGCGTTGCAGCAATATCCATGGAGACAGGAAAAGTTTTAGACATTGAGCCAATGAGTCGATATTGCAAGGCTTGTTCTTTAAAGGAGACTCTAAGACTTACTGATCCAGCAGCTTATGACATTTGGAAATCCACCCATAACTGCCATTATAACTATAAAGGTTCTGCCAATGGGATGGAAGTAGAAGGTGCCAAACGTATCTTCAACCGATCAATATCACAGAATAAGTTGCGGTACACTCTCCTCTATGGTGATGGTGACAGCAAAAGTCACCAGGCTGTAATTGATACCTATGATGGCCTTCAAGTGAAGAAGCTTCAATGTGTAGGACATGTACAGAAGCGTGTTGGTTCACATCTTATAAATTTAAAGAAAAAGGTGAAAGGTTTGGGCGGAAGGGGTATACTGACCAAAGTTGTTGTGGACCGCCTACAGAACTACTACGGTATTGCAATAAGGCAAAACGTTGGGGACTTAAAGAAAATGCAAGCTGCTGCAAGAGCAACACTCTTTCATGTTGCTTCATCAGAGGGGAATAACTATCACTCTGCATACTGCCCTGAAGGCAAAGATAGTTGGTGTGGATTTCAACGTGACCATGCAAATGGAACAAAAACTTACAAGGATGGCAAAGGCCTACCATTAGATGTGATAAAACATGTTCGTCCAGTTTTTAAGGAACTGAGCTCAGAAGCTTTATTAAAGGACTGTCTTCATGGGAAGACACAGAACCAAAACGAAGCTTTCAATGCGACTATTTGGGAAAGACTCCCAAAAACCAAATTTGTCGCTTTACCACAACTGCAGTTTGGTGTTTATGATGCAGTTTCAAATTTTAACATGGGCAAAAAGGCATCTGTCTTATTATTTGAAAAAATGAACATGCCTCCTGGAAAGTACATGCTGTACAACTGTGAGAAAAAGAATAGAAAGAGACTGTACTTTTCTGCATACCAGAACAAGGATTCATCAAAGAAAAGGCGAAAAATTCTCCGCGGACAGAAGAAGAAGAAGGAGGACAAAGACGAACAGAAGGAGGGAACCCTATATAAAGCTGGACATTTTACATGAGTAACATTGCTAAAACCTTTCAAGGTTATCCTCTATAACTTATATATGTTATTTTGCATAGATTTTGCTTATATTGCCACTATATGCTTTGACTTGGGAATAGCAAGTTTTTATTACGGTAGCAGCGTAAGCGAATACCGTATTAAAACACCCATGGACTCCTACTACTACTACTACTCCTACTACTACTCCGGCCGAAACGGCAGTTTTTAGCCTACGATTTAGAGTATGCGAGTCCCCACTAAAAACTCAATATACATTCTAATGAACGAACGCAGCCTTTTGAACTTTCGAAAGTTTTCAATCACATGCATTTAAAATACGTTTTCTTTGATATTTTATCACTAAATTGATGAAGGAATGGATATTAATCAAATAGGTCTACATAAAACTGGCACTTTTAGTTACTTTTACGGTACTGAATCAATGAACTTTGGCACTTGAAAATAGATATGTTTTTCGTGTCAGTAAAGCACAGATCAGACTTTCTTATTACTTTCTACGTTTGTTAGCTATCTGTTCTGTCTTTGAACATCAAGGTTTTCAAAAATCGAGTTAAAAAAAGGCAGTTATCTGTTTGAATTCATTTTCGGTTTCAAAAAATTATAATTCAAAACATACATTTTTTTTCTTGAAGAAACGCGTTTTTTTTCTACATAAGCTCTTATAAAAAAAAACGTACGTTATAAACAGCTCATCTATATATTAATAGCCGATTCTCTGTTTGTTTGTTTGTTTGTGCGTTTGTTTGTTTGTAAGTCACGCAAAATGGTAGATTGAGTTGTGAGAGTGATTATTTTATTTTATTTTGTGCGACGTCAGTGTGAAACCATTGTATTGAGACCCTAATCGAATGAGACGTTTAGGGAAAATTATCTCGGTAACCAATAGGGATAACTGACGTTTTTTGGGGTCCGCGATGCAGGCGATAGAGTGACGAAAAATTTGGGTCTAATTTTTTTGGGGGACGGGTCTATGATGTCATCAAAATTTTGATCGACGATATCTCCGAAACGGTTGATCGTAGGAAAACGATCCCATACATTTTTTTGATCAGTTTTTCGAGCTCTACAACATGGGCACACTTATTATTGCTAAATCCTTAATTTTATTTTTGGTGTTCTCAAATTTAGGCCAAGTTTTTTTGGGGGACGGGTCTATGACGTCATCAAAAGTTTTGATCAACAATATTTCCATAACAGTTGGTCGTAACAAAACGATCCCATACATTTTTTTGACCAGTTTTTCGAGCTCTACAACATGGGCACACTTATTATTGCCAAATCCCTAATTTTATTTTTCGTGAACAAAACGCAGGCTGAAGGTGGACATGGGCGGCGAGCGACGCCGCCTTGGCGGCTAGTGCATGTATAATTCTTTTGTCTTCTAATAAATTAAATTGCTGGTGTGTTGCGATTAGACCCTATTTACACGAGTTAGTAATTTTAAACATTATAATATCGTTTATGCCTGTTTTCCACCAGTAAGATATCTCAAGAAATAGCTTTAAGTAAAATTTCAAATTTAAATAAAATTATTCTTGTGGCAACTACTTTTGCTGCTACTGTTTTGCGCCATCTGGCTCTTGTTGTACCTTTATTCGCGCTTTTCTCAAAATGTAGTTTTTCAAACTCCCGGCCAAGATATCTCTGGAACAGAAAATGCAACTGACATGAAATTTTCAGTGAAGTTGCCTCTCAATAGGTACTATGTAATGAGCGAAACAGATTTTTCATCATGGTCCTAATTTTTTCATAATGGCAACCCAAAAATTCAATTTTTCAGACTTTTCGCTTCATTCACTTTAACGGTCCACTATCAAAAACCAAAAATAGTTATAAAAATTCTGCTCTGCTCATTGCATAGATCCATCCTCTTAGAATAAACACTGAAAATTTCATTGAAAAATACAAAGCGGTTATCTCTGAATTTTGGCCGGTGGAACTGTAAAATTTGACATTGCTGCCATTATGGTTGGTTGCCACGGTGACCATTTTCTTCAAAACATGGTGATTTTTCTAAGTTAGACCTGGTGCTACAATAGTACATAAGTGTAAAGTTCAAAAGTATAATTGGGGCCAAAATAACATGGTGAGGGGGTTTATACCTTTATGACGTCACCAATGTGACGAAAAGACGACCAAAACATGAAAGGAATGTCGTACTTACGACATAAAAACGTAAAATCGGTTTGCTAATACAGTCCGCGTATCCCATGGAACTGTCAGAGCCGGATAAAAGATCCAGATAGAACAACGTTTAGAAAACGAAATTTATAGCGGGATTTAAGTCCTAATATGGGACCAAGGTTTTGGACGAGGTAGGGCGAAGTTTGTCTTGTGGATGTCCCGTCACCAAGCGCGAAATGCGCGAAATGATATCGACGAGGCAGAGATAATATTGACAAGCGCGTAAACTCGAAAAAAGTGCCTTAAATAGTAGCATGTTTTCTATAAAAGTAAAAATGTAAATTTTCTGACAACAGTTGTTTTACTTTTTCTGTACAAAGCAATAAGTATATGTTTATACACAAAAAATATGGATTATAAAATAATAACAATGTAATGTATTTCATCAAACAAGTAAAAGTTTGTTTTCACGTGCGAAACGTTGGTTGCACTTTATATGTCCTTTATATTTGCTTTGTTTTTTTTCAGCTTTGCTAAGGTCCATTAATTCGGTCCGTGCGCGCGTTTTTTATGATCTCTGACGTTGCGTATCACTTCTTTGTTTTTTGTCCAATATGGATCACTATTAGTGCAGTTGACACCTCGCTCTCGTTACGTTATATGAGATGATTTTTTTATTATAACAGTAGTACGTTGTATGATGATGCATGTGTAAGCTGTGAGATTAGCGTTTTTAGTAAGTTTTAATAAGTTTTATATGTAGTATTCTTCTTATCGATTCTAACAGTGCTCGATTTCGTAAAAGAGCTTTATCATAGGTAAAGAAGACAGTTTTTTATTGGTACTTAAAGTTTCATGCCCACTTTCGTGGACAATCTTCAGCCAAATAAAAACGTTACAGTTTACTCTCGAAAAATACAATGCGTTGTCTTCCATTTGACGTTACGTGATGTTGGCGTCATATCGGTGTCTCAATAGTTCATACTTTAGGCGATGTCGACATTTCGCTATGATTTCTGTCCGTTTATTTAATAAGTTGCTACCATCATAGTTTGCAATCTCAAATTTTTCTTGCAAGCATAGCATGCATCTGTTTGATTCGGGCGTATATGCTTTGGCGTTTTTTATTTTTCTCCAGGTGACACTAGGGTTGCAGTTTATTTCTTTTAATCGCCAGATTTCGGTTGACAAAGTTGTACTGTTTTTATATTTTTCCACGTTAAATGTGGTCTTGTGGCCTGCGAATCGTTTTTTGAATGTGGGTTCTGTTAGACCAATGTATTTTGTTTCACCGTAGTTTGGTAAGTCGGTAGTGACGGTGGCTTCATATACAAGGTTGTTCGACAGACAGTTGTTACCAAATGGGCAGTTCTCTTTGTTGGCACAGTTGCACATTCTTTCTTGGTTTTGGTTTGATGGTGTCGAAATCAAACGTTTGTTATGCGCATTAATCAGCGATTTGACATTTGGCATACAACTGTAGCTGACCTTTACATTGTTTTTATTGAACAGCTTATGGAACTTGTGCTCTCGTGGGAAATGTTTCTTCACCAGGTTGAGGAACTGTCTCCCGATGTTGGTGGATACGTTGTTATTGTATGGGGGGTTGAACCATATAATGTTCCTTTTCCTGTTATTTCGCCGCTTGCTTGTTGTTGGTGTGTACTTGAATTCGTGGTTGTAGCCGGATCTTTCAAGAGCTGCTTTATAAAATGATGTCGCTTCATTGAAGATGGTTTCATTGGAAGAAATATTGCTCAACCGGTTCTGGATGGAGATTGGGATCTGTTTGATGATGTTTGGTGGGTGATTGGAGTTGACATGTACATAGTTGATCTCGTTTTCAGGTTTGTGATAGGGTCGATACGTTCCGGTATTAAGATCGAGGGTTACGTCTAGGTAGTTGACCGTTTTCATATTGCATTGTATCACTATTTCCAAATCGTGGTTTTTGAATATTCTTTGGAAATCTTTTTTGATGCGTTCACTTTGTGGACCGGAGATGTTCTTGAATACAGCCAAACCATCATCTCTATATAGTCCGATATCCTCTCTCTTGTATTTTGATGCGATGATCGATAAGATAAAACATCCCACTAGTTCACAAACAGTGGGCATGAAACTTTAAGTACCAATAAAAAACTGTCTTCTTTACCTATAATAAGTTTTATATTATGTTTTTATTGCTCGATATACTTTGTCGGCTGTATTAAGCCTATTTTGGCTCGGATCCTTTTCGTGTTTCTCTAATTCGCCTTTTACTGTGTCTGATTGTGCTTGCCTTTACTTGTTATTTAATTTTATAAGGTTAATTTATAACATTTTTGTTTTGTATTCCTAGCCGTTGGAAATACAGTTCTGACGCGTTTATCTAATAGCTTGTGTGTCGGCTCTCACACGCTTTACTGTGGTTGGACCATATAATGCAAAACTCGACAAGTTTCAGAAGTCTCAGGTTTTGTAGTGTTTGGATGTATAATCTGGAAGGAAAAGTATTGACCAGTCTTACTCACCAGCTTTAACTGATTCTGGTTCTCCATCTGGCTCACCTAAAGATCTGTCTGACAAAAAAAAGTCAAAATGCAGTGCGAATAAAGACAAATACCCTTTAACAACTGCAGGCATGTATCAGCCCAAATTGAATGTAATTTGTCCAAGGAGTGTGTCTCTGTTTTGTTAACATCAATGATGACATTTTAGAGTTTCAGCGAAAAGTCCTTTATGCTTTTTCCGAGATACTCAATGTTGTGAATGAAGGAATTCGAAGTGTGGATAACAAAGCTGACACTGTCATTACTAAATGCCACAGTCTTGAAGATTTTATTAAATTAAATGAAACACTGAGGAGCGATAAAAACTCTTATGAAAGCTTGGTAAGTCAATATTTTGTGTTTCCATTTATTATTTTTCATGGTATAATTTATATACAAGATACACTATATACTAAGATTACTTTCAAGGGCAAAATATACACCTTTAATAAACCATGATTTTAAAATGGCAATGTGAAGTGGTAATTGTATTTTTTAGCTTTCTAAAGTCTCCAAAATTGGTGGAAAAAATATAAGGGCTAATACAAAAAACATTTTGTTATCGTAAGTATATTTTTTTGTCATCAAAAATAGTAAGGCTGTAGGAACCTGTTACTTAAGAAACATAGAAAACAGTCCTACAAATTAGAGGTCGCACTTTTCCCTTATTCTAGCCAAATGGAATCCTCTGAGGCAAGGTAGGGAGAATACATGAAAATGCTTCCTCTTGTGATGTGTCCCATTTCTACTGAGTCTCTGATAACAAAATATTTCAGATTTATTTTTTATTTATTGAAGGAGACAAAAATGGTTAATTATTGTTTCTGCACTTAATTTAAAGGATAACTAATGACGAGGTACTATCGGAATATAGCCTTTTTGGCTTAAAAAAGAAACGAAAATTTGAAGGATTAGCTGTACACGATGTTGTTGTAGGTATGTAGGTAATTAAAATCATTCAAGCATAAGATATTATTTGTGGGATTATTTTCTTTAGATATTGATCTTGTGTGACTGCGGCTTTAAAAGCAATGTGACTGTGTTTTCAATACTTCAGTTTGTTTGTCATTTTTTATTTTTTGTTGCTTTATCTGTTTTTTTCAGGGGGTGTGCTGGCTTCCCAGAAAACTACAGAAGCTTCTGTGAACAAAGCAATAATTGACGTATTGCAACATGCCCCTGAGCGGCTGAATAAGAATTAAACAGAAAGAAACAGTTTTCTTTTGTTGTATTTTTTAAGTGTAAGAGTTATATTTGTTTAGAAGACGTTTAAGCTCAAAGTATGCATTTATTTATTCCCATCACTTTGGTATGGCCAAAATCTGTGCGTCCCATCATGGTTAAGCACGTTTTCAATCGTAATAAAATGTCAGGACTGGGTCGTATGACGTCTCAGTGACGTTATAGTGACGTCGTAAAAGAATCTCTCTTTATTCCCAAACTTCGATAAGGTCAAATATGTGCGTTCCATCATGATTAAGCAAATTTTCAATCGTAATAATAATGTTAGGACGTGGTCATATGACGTCTCAGTGACGTCTCAGTGACGTCGCAGAAGACTTGCAGTGAAATAGCTAGGTTATAAGGAGGTCACTTGACGACGTCCTTGCGACGTTATGGATCTGACGTCGCTTTTTGTTGCAAGTATGACGTTATGATGACCTTCTCATGACATCATATAAGGTCATCGTCCGACTTGATTATGACGTCATAAGGACGTCATGGTGTTTGGTGTGTAGGAACGTCGCTTAAATTATTTGAAGATGTGTCTAAGGTTTCTTGGCTCTTTATTAAACAAAATGTATCTGTAGATTCGACCAGCAGATACCAAGGTTTTCTTTCCCGTCGCCCATATATAAAAAAAGCAAGTTGACGGGAACGAGTTGACGGGCAGACGAGAATGGACCTTTTTTTGAACGCAAAGACGGGAAAATTGCAATTTATTTGACGGGAGACGGGAAAACGAGGGTCAGGCGGGAACGGGAAAAGCCCTTTTTTGCGGCCGGGATGTCGTGAAAAAGCAAGAAAAATGACGGGATTTCGGTAAATTCATGTCTACACTATGCCTTACGAACATGAAAAAACATTTAGTTAAACATTAACTAAATGTTTTTTCTTTTGCGTCTTGAATATAATCGGTATAACATATTGGTAAAGTGAACCAGAAATGTTCATTGATTTAAAAAATGAAACAGTGGTATAGTCAGTAAAACGCACTTATTAGAAACTTTGGATGGTTTCTGCATGTAATGTAAGCATAGACAAGGAGACTTTTTGTACAGAGTAAGCGGTTAAAGAAACCATGTATCCAATAAAATAGTTTTCTGCATAAAAAAGTTTTCTGCATAATAATGAAGAACAACAGGAGGCCCGGAAAACCCGAGTTATGAAATCGAGTTATAAAGTCGAGTTATGAACTATGACGTCGTAATTCGAGTTTTTAACTCGAAATTTTTAATTTTCTATATTCTTTCGAGTTAATAACTCGAAAATATAATTGTCGCTTTTACAACTCGAGTTATTAACTCGAAATTAAAAAAGTCAAATTTTGAATTCGAGTTAATAACTCGAAGTTAATTTTTCAAATAAATCAAATCGAGTTACTAACTCGATAGTATTATATTGCTTTAAAGGAATCGAGTTATTAAAGTTTTCAAAAATTTCTTACGATTTATCGTGTGTGCTTGATTTTCAGAATATTTTTCAAATATGGCAAGGGAAATTTTCGAAAGTTCACTGGGAATGGTGTGAGTTTTTAAAAAAAGGCAAAGTAGGCCAAATTTGAGGCAAATTTTGACAATCGTTCAATTTAACGAAAATTTAATAGTGGAACAAGTTTGTACTGCTGATTTCAAATATGAAGGTCAAATTGTGGATAAGGTCAAATTAGGCCAAACTTGGACCAAATTTTGAAAATTGTTCAATTCTAATGAAGATTTAATAGAGGAATGACTTTGTACTGTTGGTTTCGAATTTGAATGTCAACTTGTGCATAAGGCCAAATTAGGCCAAATTTGGACCAAATTTTTAAAATTGTTCAACTGTAATGAAAATTTGCACACGGAGCAATTTTATAGCAAAAGTTTTGATTTACATTAGTGCAGAAACGGCATCAAAATTAATCAGTTGAGCAAGTCGATGAATATATGTTAATCCTAATGATAATGCAGTCCTGATAATATTTTTAACTACAGCTGTACCATGTCACCTCTGACATATTTTTCTATTGATCTTACTCTTGCTGTATTGTGATAGCTGAAAACTCCAAGATAAAAAGTTGCCGAAGTGAGAAAATAGATTCTATATTTCTATATGAATTTAATTTAGGTGTTAAGACTGGTGTTTCGCACGTGCAATTTATAATCTTGAGGTAAAATCATTTTAATTCTAAAAGAAATTGTTTGTCGAAATATTACTACGTGATTTTTGTATCAGCAAAGATGGATGAGAAATTTGAAACCACCTTTTCTAGACTGAAGAATAACGAATTTCGGAAAGTGTTTGCGCCATTTTCAGTTACCGAAAAAACTTTTAAAAAAATTTGGTCCAAAATTGGCCTAATTTGGCCTTATGCACAAGTTGACATTCAAATTCGAAATCAACAGTACAAAGTCATTCCTCTATTAAATCTTCATTAGAATTGAACAATTTTCAAAATTTGGTCCAAGTTTGGCCTAATTTGACCTTATCCACAATTTGACCTTCATATTTGAAATCAGCAGTACAAACTTGTTCCACTATTAAATTTTCGTTAAATTGAACGATTGTCAAAATTTGCCTCAAATTTGGCCTACTTTGTCTTTTTTTAAAAACTCACACCATTCCCAGTGAACTTTCGAAAATATCCCTTGCCATATCTGAAAAATATTCTGAAAATCAAGCACACACGATAAATCGTAAGAAATTTTTGAAAACTTTAATAACTCGATTCCTTTAAAGCAATATAATACTATCGAGTTAGTAACTCGATTTGATTTATTTGAAAAATTAACTTCGAGTTATTAACTCGAATTCAAAATTTGACTTTTTAATTTCGAGTTAATAACTCGAGTTGTAAAAGCGACAATTATATTTTCGAGTTATTAACTCGAAAGAATATAGAAAATTAAAAATTTCGAGTTAATAACTCGAATTATGACGTCATAGTTCATAACTCGACTTTATAACTCGATTTCATAACTCGGGTTTTCCGGGCCTCGAACAACAGGAGTATTTGTGATGAAAAATGTGAAAACGACAACAAATAAAAAACGAGGTTCGGAATTCCCCAGTTACAAAACCGAGTTACAAAACCGACTTACGCATTATGACGTCACAAACTGAGATACTAACTCGTAGATTTTTAAATTTTAATTTTTCTCGAGTTACTAACTCGGAAATTTTATTCACGTAAAATTTTCCCGAGTTACTAACTCGGAAATTTTTTTTGATTTAATTTTTCCGAGTTACTAACTCGGGAAAATTTTAAAGTCTAATTTTTCTCGAGTTATTAACTCGGAAATTTTATTTTCGCAAAATTTTCCCGAGTTACTAACTCGGAAATTCTTTTTGGTTTTATTTTTTCCGAGTTAGAGAATATTTTTCAAATATTGAAAGGGATATTTTCGAAAGTTCAATGGGAATAGTGTGTTTTTAAAAAAAGGCAAAGTAGGCCAAATTTGTGGAAAAGTTTTGAAAATTGTTCAATTCTAATGAAAATTTAATAGTGGAACAAGTTTGTACTGCTGATTTCAAACATGAAGGGCAACTTGTGGATAAGGTCAAATTAGGCCAAATTTGGACCAAATTTTGAAAATTGTTCAATTCTAATGAAAATTCTAGTGAAATAATTTGAGGCTAAATCCAAACAAGGTACGATGAGCAATGGTACTCGTTAAATGTACTCGTCAAATGGTACTCTTTCGTTTTATGCCATCTGGCGCATGTTGATGTACATTAATAACGGAAACTTTCGGCAGGAGATTTTGACTTGTCCGAAAGTTTTTTAATTTAAGTACTATCGGAAATATATGTTTTTGGTTCATTTGAGGCCTGAAGCAGTCGGTGAAGGTTTTCTGCACTTTGGATAACATTGACGAACACATGAGAAAGAAAGTTGTTTATATTTTTTTTTGCTCTATGTGCTCACGTGTTTTGTTTTAGTTTTTTTCTTTTCTCTCTAGTCATCTTAAGCCGGTGTGTGTTAATGTTACTGTAATTATAATGTTTACACTCTTTCATATTTTACAGCACTTTCTTTAATTAATTTTTAACACATTTAAACTTTTCAAAAGTTTTTCCTCCGGCAATTTTTGTTGTTAATGTAGTTTTCTTATAAAAGACTGTATAAACTAATCTTAATTGACAGATATTGATATATTTACGAACTCAATAACTTTCCAAAAATGCTATACAAAGATAATATATGTTTTCATTAATAAAAAATAACAACAGAAGTATTGTTATGTTTTGTAAAAAAGAACAGAGCTGTTATCAAAATATATAAAGTGTTACTTTAGTAGTTTCAAAAACGCCAATGACATAAACCTAATATTAGCACTCACAAAAATTAATTTGAATTTAAGATCTCTGGTCTTGCAGGTTTATTTTAAAGTTGCCAATCGAATACAACAATCTAAAATATAGTAAACAAAAGGTACTATAGTCGGCTTTGAAAAGTCATATCAAACAGTAATGTCGACACTAATTTATTTGAAATCTTTTTGTATTTAGCACTGTTAAATAATTTCTTTTAGAATTAACATGATACCACCTCAAGATTATGAAATAAAATAAATTCATATAGAAATATAGAATCAATTTTCCCACTTCGGCAACTTTTTATCTTGGAGTTTTCAGCTATCACAATTCATCAAGGGTAAGAGCAATAGAAAAATATGTCAGAGGTGCCATGGTCAAGCTTTAGTTAAAAATAATATCCAGGACAGCATAATCATTAGGATTAACATATTCATCGACTTGCTCAACTGATTAATTTTGATGCCATTTCTGCATTAATGAAAATCAAAACTTGCGCTATAAAATTTCTTCGTTTGCAAATTTTCATTATAGTTGAACAATTTGGTCCAAATTTAGCCTTATGTACAAGTTGACCTTCAATTTCGAAAACAGCAGTACAAAGTTATTCCTCTATTAAATCTTCATTAGAATTGAACAATTTTCAAAATTTGGTCCAAATTTGGCCTAATTTGACCTTATCCACAAGTTGCCCTTCATGTTTGAAATCAGCAGTTCAAACTTGTTCCACTATTAAATTTTCATTAAAATTGAACGATTTTCAAAATTTGCCACAAATTTGGCCTACTTTGCCTTTTTTAAAAACTCACACTATTCCCATTGAACTTTCGAAACTATTCCTTACAATATTTGTCATAATGCGTAACTCGGTTTTGTAACTCCGTTTTGTAACTCGGGAATTCCGAACCTCATAAAAAACAACATGTTCATCATAAATTGTCGCGCATTATTTTACAAGTTTGGGTTTTCTGGAAAGGAATCCAAGAAGCTTTCAACTTCAGAGTTAGCGTTCCTGATGATGCCAAAACAGACCTCAAAACATTCATAAATACTATAAGGTATGCTATTATTCTCTCCAATGCACCACATATTTTTACTATCTTCATGAACTGTGTTTGTCCAAATTTATGCTATGGTTTTCCAAAGACGTACGCCTTTGGGTTTTCAAACCCATTTCTAGATAAGACAAAACCCGAGCGCAAGTAAAATCATGCAATTTCGTTCCAAACCTCGGCTGAATAAAAAACCAAGCATTATGATTTGGATAAGACGTTCGGTGTAGTCAGATCAAATTGTAATATCACTTTTTCAGGTGTCAAGAGGGCATTGATGCTGCTGTTGAAAAAGCTGGCTTAAAGGCACAGCGAAACGTTTACTGCTTTCGCTTCTACGTTTAAGTGCGCCACTTGGCATTAGGCTAAATATTTTTGTTGCAGTGGAAAAATCGGATGACGGGAACAGGAATTCTGTAAAAATTGGTGACGAGAAAACGGGAAATTTCATAAAATACGCCGGGATTTCGGGAATTCAAACACTCGTAGTACAAAGCTGTAGTATCTATGCAATCAACATAAACAAGTATATCTACATCTTAACACATTGCTCGTCCTTCACTGATAATGTGAACATGTTATGATTTTAGTAGGTTTGATCACGTATCAGTTTTTAGCTTGACAATGTCACTTTAAATGACACGATGGAGATTCAACGTTCTCTGCCAAATAAATCGAAGAGAGCTTTATTTGATAAGGTTTATGGAAGTGGTCATTTTTGTAAGCAAATTTTAAAAGAGTCATCTATGGCTGGAAGATAAACTACCGAAAGACTTGATTAAGCGACCCCCTTGAATAAGCGCCGCCATCGAATAAGCGCCCCCTAAAATGAAAAATATTTTATAAGCGCTCCCTGGGAGTGGAAGCATATTCTAGTTTACGTAGATAGAAGTGAAAGGAGTTCTAAAAACAATAACAACTCCTCTTACTTTTGCTTCTATCTCTTCTCTCTTACAATAACAGTTTCTTAATTTTCTTCAAGTTCTTCTTTCAAGACTTCCGCAAATGTCTTGTCATCTGTGGTTGTTGCCTTGTACTTGGCCGGAACTACCACAACCCAATTTCTTTTCTTTTCTTTTAAAATTATTTCTGAAAACATTTTTAGATGTTCGTTATCTGAAAAATATATACCCCAAGTGAAAATAATTTAATAAGCGTGCTTAGTCGAGTCTTTAAGGTATAATACCTTTTAAAAATTGGCTAGAGAAAAGTTCAATGTCCATATACTTTACCGGTAAAAAATAGTCGGCAAAAAGTGACTAAATTTTTTCCAAGTGACTAATTTTTTTGCCGACTAACATTTTTGCCGATTTTTTTTTACCGATAAGGTATGTGAACTTCGGACTTGCGTTGATCGCGGAACCTTGGTCGAAACTGAAACCGGGTTTTGATATGAATGTAAATGTTAAATTTTCAGACATGTTTGATCTTACTTGTTATTTCTATTGATGCTGTTGTTGTTGTTTTTTACTTATAGATGGGAATTACTCTTGTTTATCTTAAGAATTTCAAGTTCTCTCAAGCAAAATATTTTGATGATACGGTATCTTTCAATGTTTGAGTATCCCACTTTTATAGATTTACTTCAAAAATATCACGCAAATAAGTTTGTTCGAAAAACAACTTACATGAACGATCATTTCTTTTAATGTTTATAACTTAGATCGTTATTTTTTCACAGAACAAACTTTGTACTTGTACATTTGATCTTATCGGATTATCGGTATTAGCAAAAGATATTTGGAGTCGCTATTTGGATTAATAAGAAGAAAAAAGTTTCCCAAGAGTGTGTTGTTTGCGCCAATTCTTCCCTTATAGCAATACGCTATAAAGTTTTTATACCTTTGTATAAAAAGGTATACCTTTGATTTGTAATAACGATTTGGACATTTGGACTTTATTCACTTTAATAAACGCATGGCGCCGTAGTATAGCGGTGTACGGTTGTCACTCTCGGAATCCATACGAGGGGTCGGGATTCAATTCCCCTTGGCGGCGATTCACCATGCGGGAGTGAAGGTACCAAAGTGCCGGGTCGACCCATGCCATATGAGGGAAATTGGGTAGATGATGCATAGGGTGTTGCAGGAGGTCATCCAGGAGAGCACGGGCCCTTGGTAGGGTTCGTGTCACTCATGAGAATGTTAAATACTTCGGAGCCTCCAACCTAAGCCGTGGCCCCAACTGAAAAACAGGCCAGCCACATAAAATAATACCTAATAGATGAATAAATAAATAGGGTCTCCCAGCAAATTTATAGAATATTCCGGGCGTTTATCAAAGAAGACAGTTTTTCCATACATGACGTTATTTGAGCTTTAAAGATGATGAACTATTATATTATGAGCTGAAGGTTGCACTATGCTGATGTCAGTAAAAGTAAAACAATTGAGAAATGGTTAGGGAACGAACAGCTGTTTATTATTAACAAAGGGCTCAAACAAAGTAAAACAATGATTGGCTCTCTCGTGGAGATTATCTCACAAGAAAACTGCTGACACACTTTTTTCTCGGCCTTATGATAGTTCATTATCTTTAACTTGTTTCGAAAAAAACTAAGGATGGTGATATAGTAAATAAATTTTTTTACAAAGTTAATTCTCTCTATTTCCTCTTCATTCTCACCTTTGCCGTCAACGGCGTCTCCAGGGGCTTTCTAATTTCAATACACGCCTCAAATCAATCTGAGAGTTAATTCTAAGGGAAAAAGTATTTTTACGAATTTAGCAGAATTTTGTTTTTAGGGCTTTTTTCCCGAATAGTTCTGGTTTTATTGTTCGTCAGCTGTCAGAGGCGAAGTTAGGGTCAGTCAAAAAAAGTGGAGGAGCTCAACATTATGATATTTCTTTTCAGTCTTAAATGGTGATTAGGTTACTTGCACGCTTTCCTTTTCGACCCTAAATGACTTAACTCTCCTCCACAAATTTTGACTGACCTCTGGCTACACAAGTTTATATCAAGTGTATAAGAAAATATCTTCTGAGAAAATATCTTAAGCATACTTTTCTCAAAAATTTCTTCCGTTATGGTTCGAAGTCCGTTTGTGATGTCCTTAACTCATTGAAGGACACTTTAGTGTACACTTCACAATTGGTAAGGGTCATTGTTACATTTTCTAGTTCACATACAAGACATTAGACGCTTTTAAATGCTTTTAAAAAGGAAATGATTGTTTATGCATTTTGCATTATCAACCGTTATATCATACTATATATTCAGGCCTTGATAGGAGGCTGGTTGCAGTATACTATGCACCTGTGCCTTGATTAATACTTAAGTTCCTTATAAATGTTTTAATATCATTCAATGTTAATACATCGTGCAGTGATGATTTAGTTGCGACACAAGTGTAGGTCAGCTTTTTTTGTACAATTTGCTGTAATTTCCTGTACTGCTATTCGTATCTAGTTGGTACGTTGTAAGCTAGCTTGGGGAGTTTCCATCTGTAAAGAACGAAAGCCTAAGGACATATCTATGTTTAATCAAAAACAAGGCATTGCTATCACAAATTCTATTTTTACATTTAAATTAACTAAAAGCCGTGACAACTGATTCCGTTGCTTTACTTGCTGTCGTACCAACTTTTAACTGTGATGTCGATAGTTCCTGGGACACATCAAAAACAGCTAAACAATTGTCAATTACAAGTAATGTCGTAAAAAGAAAGTGAACATATACATATACTTCATAAATATTTTCTCATTATTCGTCAAAACTTTGAACATCAAAATTCAAAAACACTTGAAAGAAAAGCAAAAAAACAAAAACAAAAACAAAAACAAGCAACTTTCCAAAACTTTTTAGGTCAAGGACTGTTCAACTTCAATGTCAAAATAAATGTAGCAATCTTTCTATTATTATTTTGGAGATGTGATCTGTAAGCAATTGGCCCATAGCGGCATCTCCAGGAGATTGTCGAAGCAGGTAATAAAACCAAGTCTGGCTCGCAGTTATATTGTCAAGGATTTTCGTGATTTTGCCAAATCAAATGTTATATACAACAGCTACAGGTTTTGAGTGTTCATGTAGCCTATTTCTACCTTTAATGCGGTTACGACACGATTGAATGGATAAAAAAACCACTGCACACAAAACCAAAACCAAAACGATTCCCGTGGTTAAGACAGTCTTTACTGCAAATTTTGTTTTTTGTTTAACATCTGTTTCTGCAAGTTTGTTTTGACCCATTGATATAGGTTTTGGGAGGTTAGGGTTAGGTTGAGAGTTAGTATCTTTTTTGTTCAATTTACATCCATTCTTACATTTTAGTTTACCGAAGCAGTTTAAGTAATCAGGCTTCTTGAGACATCCATTAATACAACATGGGTCTGACGACTGGTTATAGCATTCACGACACTTATTGGGACCAGATGTTACAGATGGTGGCATTGGTTTTCTCGTTGTAAGGCAATCTGAAATGAAATGAAGAACAACTGATTTTAGGAAAGGTCATCTTTCCCTAGTAAAACAAATATTTTCACAAAAAATAAATTCAATTAAACCGAGAAATTTACAAAAAGAATCCATTGATCGGGGAAATTTCTTTAATGCCAGACTCAAAAATAAAATCTTTAAAATATAAACAAGAAACAACAAGATTGATTATTTAAAAAAAATTGTCGCTTCCTGACGGAAGAGGAAATGTTGTGCTTTTCGTTGCTCTAGTACTCGAGACGAAATATGTGCGGCTGTTTAAGAATGTCTTACCAGAGAATGTTGCCATTGCGATAAGAACCAACAAACTTCTCAATAAATATTGAATCATGATGCAAGAATTCTATAACACAATCAAACTGTGATGTACACTACTCTTAAGAATATTAATTATAGGCGACTTTCGTCCACCGCTCTCATTTGTGATTGATTCAATACAGAAATCTTCTTAAAAAATTTTGATTGACCTTAAACTGCACCTCTCATCGACACCATACTTAGTTGTTTTTGTTTATTTCACTGGCAATAAATCATCAGTCTGAAACATTTTCACGTTTTATTGTTTAAGTCTGAAACTTAAAAGTTTGCGAACGGCTAAGACATGAAAACCAAAACAAGATATTTGGCTTTTGAAATCGATAATGAAGTCGATTATGGAAGTTAGCCCTTGTTCCTTAAGTATAAAATGGACCCATAAAAATGTAAAAACAAAGGAGTAATTCTTACGTATAAAAAATAATCAGAAGTGAGAGGTGCAAAAATAAAACCCTTACCTAGATTATGACTTTTGTCAGGAGTAATCGTCTCTTGTGAGAGTGCTTTGTCAAAATCTCGTCTGCTTATAATATTGTTTGAATGTTTTCTTCTGAAAAGTAATGTTCTTTCAAACTTCTTTTATCCTTATCCGTAGACCCTACTCAAATATTGACTAAATCAGTGGATTACTATCTTACCACTAAATAGACATATATGTACATAACTGTGTATAGTTTCAATGGCCGGGATATAGTCAATAAACTTGTTTTTAGTTCTTTGTGGTGGTACCATCCGATATTATGAAAGTGTCTATTTTTGACATCAAATCTTTATTTCCTGAAAAGCATCTCTATTGGCTTATAATTCTACTCTTAAACTACTTTAAGACCGCTTTTCTATTGCATAACGTATGACGTTATAGCAAGGTGGTCTAAATGTTTTTGCCCAAGCACCGGATTTATTTACTTATTATAAAGACAGGTATTTTTAGTAATAAGGTGAAAAGTGTGTGTCCGAAAACGTGTACAAACATGCCAAATAAAAAAAGTGAAATAACAACCCAGATGAAGGGTTAGTGTTACCACATCTGTCATTGCGGCCATAAAAGTGTCCTTATATTTCTGTCATCATATCTTCACTTTCTGAATAGCTTTTCCCAAAATTAATCATTTTCAATTCCTCACTTTAACTACTTACTTCTACTTACTTTTAATCAATGGCTCTCTAATAAAAAAACTGGGTGCGTATATGCACAATATTACATATCATAAATATGATATAAATCATATCAACAAGCAGTGTGCCAAAATATCATTTTCCATCACAAGATCGTCTTAACGTGCCTTAAGTCTAGTTAAACCGCGATCTTAATCAAACAAAGATGTAGAGAGAGAGCCTTGTTTGACCAAGGTAGGATAATACCCATAAAATGTGACAAGGTGTATGTATAAACATTGAGTAAACATGTGTTTTGTTGAATAAAAATGCTCTATCATTTTAATACACTTTGGTAAAATTGTAAAAGCTGTAGTACACTGTCTTGAGATGCTTGAAATATTTGGGAAATTAAGAAGACACGATAACTCGAGAAAAAGGATCAAAAGGTTTTATAACTCCAATCTTTTTAAGCAATACAATACTCTTGAGTTATTAACTTCATTTGATTTATTTGAAAAAGTAATCTCGAGTTAGTAATTCGAAGTCAAAATTTGGCTTTTTAATTTCGAGTCAAAAACTCAAGTTGCAGAAGGAAGAAATACATTTTCGAGTTACTAATTTTATTTATTTCAATATTTAAACAGGATGACCTATTCAGTTATATACAATAAAACTGCTATCAATTAGGGTCCTGTGTACACAAAATATACAAAGTATATTTGTGTATTAAAAATTACTTCAAAAGTAAAATGTTATTTAAAAATCGCATTAAGCAAATAATGAAACTAATGGTTGTAGAAAGTTTATTGAAAGTATCTCCTGACTCACTATTTGATACTTGCCTCGTTATTTTTATTGAAGAGGCGTTGACGTGCGGTGGTATCATTTATGATGGAAGTTTGAAAAGTCGTATTTTTATTTATACAATCTAAAATATGTGTACACTAGAGTTTGTATGAACATTGTGTTTTAGTTGCCTTGTCAACCAAAAACTCATTGCTAAAGCACTTGTACATGCACAAAACTTGAATCGTAAAGCTCATATATCTTTTGAAACTGTTCAAGTAAACAATTCGTTTGTTTTGTTAGTTTCATGTCTTTCAATACACGTTTCAATACACGTTTTATAAGCAACACGTTTATAAGCAACACTAGTAAATTTTCTCAAAAAGTTAAGCAACAGTCTATAAAAGCACTCAAAATCTATAATTTCAAACATGATTTTCAATTTCCTTATAATTGACAAAGACGTTGGGGTGCTTGAGCCTCCCCTCCCCTCCCGCCCCCCTAATTCTACGTCCTTGAATAATGCAGCACTAGCATAGTTACGCCACATTTCTTAAAATGCCACACCAAGTGGTTACACTAGGTTGCAGGACTATGGCCTACACTTTGTACTTAAATACTCAAGCTTACACATAGATTTTCAAGACTGGAAACACATTTAATTAATTCTTAGCAATAAATTGAGCAACATTACTTTAGTAGTAATAAAAAAAAGGTCATTTTTTCATTTCAACATTACTACTAAGGTCTGACCTTGGTTGCTTATAAAAAAAAGTGTATGGAAGTATTCTGCTTTACGCAACGTAAAATACCTGTTAGTAAGATTTCGTTCAATTTTCATTTTTTAAGAACGATTTCTAAAGGATAAAAGATTTTTTTCTCCTTTCTAAAAATCAAATTATTTGCTCAATAAAATGTATTTAGGATCGAATTTCTATGCTAAATAGTTCAAATCGAATCGAATTTCTATGCTAAATAGTTCAAATGTCAAACAGGTTTATAATTTCTAACATCATATCAAGCTGCGAGTCTTAATAAAAACAGTTTCCATTCAGCACTGTCGGTCTCAATGACATGTTTTTTTTCCGCTATGACAAATGTCTTTGAATAAAAAAAGATACAGTCGATTACGGCAGCAAGTCAGCAGCATTTGTCTGATGATTCGTACGGTCTTCTTTTTACTCGAATATTACTGACCAGAAATAAAAATCTAACAAAAATTATAGACGACGAAGACGATGACGAAACCCTATTCCAATAGTCAGCTGGCTAAAGCCGCTGATCAATAACTTGTGTACGCTATGCAGAGGGGGATACAGAAAATTCAAGTTTTTAGAACTAACTTTTTTTTAGAAGTTGGCTATAGCGTTAATCACAATATGAAGAGTAAACAATTTTGGTTAATTATCAGTATTATAGTTTTCAATTTTCGACATTCCGGCTTCAGAGAAGAATAGCCACTAGCACTTCAGATCAGGAAAACGTTTGTTTACCTACAAGCCGTAGGAAGTTCAACAATGATAAAACAAAAACAAAGTAAAATGAAATAAAGATTAATACAAAAAAAGCTGAATATTTATCTTCCCAGACAACTACAATTATTTATGACGTCACCAGTATGCCTTCAGCTTAAGACACTTTATTGTATTTCATCGACATTACTATGTGCTGAAGTCGAAATTTGAAAGCTTTTATCTGGTCTGTAGATTTCTCGTATACCCTTGGCGTACTTTTGTAAAGAATCTTGAAATGTTGAAAGGATAAAATGGTTCGAGAACTTTACATAATACTTTAAAGGGACCAAATTTCGCGGGAGTCTAATTTCGCATTTGGCTTATCATAGAGAGTTTCGCGGATGACTAGAATAATTCCTAAATTTTGGAGCAGCACATATTTTATGATTTCGGTTTTCCTTAAGCCATTCATAAGCAAACCACCGGTCTATTGCACTAAAATACTTTCTTTCGACGAGATATTTCTCTACTACCATAGTTGTCTGGTCAGAAAGATCAGCCTTTGTATGAAAACAAGAAAATATTTGGCTAGATCAAATGATGGCAGAGGGTATAAACTTTGTTTATTTATCAGTTGATAAATATTTTAATGTTCTGTTGTTTTTTTACTGTGTGAGCCACATAATTGATTTATTCATAAGACTTTTTTCCCACCCAAGACATTTTTGCAGATGATTGAGAAATTAAAATTTTCGCGGGAATAAATTTTTTCGGATGCCAAGATTTCTTCGTTTTGCGGGAATTAAATTTCGCAGAAGACCCCCAAAAACGCGAAATCTGCGAAATTTAGTTCCCGCGAAATTTAGTTTCTTTAAAGTAACACTCTCTTTATGCATACAAACATGATGTACATGTCATTACGTTTTATCTGAGTTTTTAATCAAGAAGATAAACATTGCATAATTTTGTAGACTATCAAAAATTCTTGGCATGATCAACTCAAGTGTTACAGAGTAGTATTTCAGGTCAACCGCACATATGACCAAAAAATAATATGAATGTACAAAAATTAGACTATTAAGAATTTCAAACTGTTTTCGTTAAATTAACATTATTTCGGTAAATGACAAACAAATTTATTGGAGTCCCAAGTTCCGTAGTCTCATTTTTGTTCACGGAACGAAAAACAGCTTAAACATGTAGTGAAAGAAAAAATGTCTTGCAATAAAGATATCAGTCAATATAAACCAAACAAATAGAACAATGTACATAAACATTTTTTACATCCCTGCAATCTGAAGAATATAAGATCTTCTCATCGTCAACATGCTAGGAATTATTTTCTGTCATTAAATACGTTAATTTCTTTTTTGCATACATATGTATATATCTGAAACATTTTCCATTATGTTGCTAAACATATATTTTTCCATTTACTAGTTATTGGAAAAGGTCCTTTCACAGATCCTTCCTTCTTGTTCCATTTGTAGTAATTTTTTCCCTTGAAAAAGTAAGTTTCTCCGTCGGAATAACTCCTAAACGCCGTATCTATGTTACCCGGTAAATTCGGATAAACATCGGTGATGTTTTTAGGGTAACCATCACCAACTCTCGAGAGTGTATTATCATAATAGTAGATCAAGTTTCCTTTTAGAAAGTATGTGAATCGGTTTTCGTCTGTGAAAGCTGCATCGATATTATCGGGTACATTTACCCATCCCCGATGGATTGGTATCGGATAATCGGAATCAACACGGTTTAATGTTCCATCGTATCTGTAGTATGAGCGGCCCTAAAATGTTAATTAGCAATTGCAAAAACGAAAAATGTTGCTAAAAAGGTATTTATCTTGTAAAAATGCTGTGAAGGATTTGACCTTGAAGAAATATGTTCTCCAGTTCATTCCCCAAACCATCACTTCATCAAAATTGTCTGGCACACCACGCCAATGGTTTGCTATGTTCTTGGGGTAACCTTTTTCAGCTACGTTGTTAACAGTTAATTTCCAAAATTGAGAATTCTTAAATAAGTACGTGTTTCCGTCATATAAGTAACTGAATATTGACTTGATCGACTTAACAGAGTTGCAAATTTCTAAAATATCAACATAATACCAATGATAAAATAGTCCACTGGTTATTAAGATTTACAAAGGATGACTTCTAATTTAACCAGGCTGTAAAGTACATATTTTTAATAAAAAATTAATTTCCTGACATTGTTATTTAACTTTTAATAAAAACACATTTTAATATTCATTTATATATTTAAAAACACACAAAGCTTTTGTTCATCTCACTTGATAATGTAAGATTGCACTTACGAAAAGCTTTATGTGTTTTTTAAATATATAAATGAATATTAAAATGTGTTTTTATTAAGAGTTATAATTGCTGGCTGTTAGTTTCTAAAATTATTATTATAGTTTTTTGTATGTATTGAAACAATTCAAAAATAATTATTTGAGGAAACTATTGTTATTATCAGTTTGTGCTTCATAAAAAACGTTCTTTTTTTGCGAAATGAAGACTAAAACGACCCTGTTTACTATACTGATGAGTGAATAAATTTTTCTGCCTACAAGGGGATCTCATTTCTTTTTGCGTGAGACAGGAAAATGAATTCACATATAAACATATTTAATGAAATAGTTACGCCAAAAGAAATCATTTGAACAAAGATTATCAAAATTTGTCAGGCATCATCTTTACTTGCAAAGTAATGTAATATCATAAATTCCTTCCCATTAAAAGAAATGTTTGTCTATTTGCTTAGAACTATCCGCTGAACGACGATTAAATTTCATCTATAAACACATTTGATTGATAGGCAAATGCTCATAATCTTTTTTAACAAACAAGAAAAAAAATGTGTCAAATTCCGTTGCAGTTCTGACAGACGGAATTCGGTTACAAGTTACCGCGTATTTTCACTACACGTTTTTATATAATTAATATATAATATTAGGCAACACCAGTAGTTGCTGTTGCTTAACTTTTTGAGACCTAAGATAACTTATCAACATGAAATTTTGAAGAGCACTAGCGTAGCTACAGCCCATAACATTTTTTAAAATTGTTTCATCGATAGCGAATATACATAATGTTAAGTAAATATACATGAAGTGATGAAAAACTAGTCTGCGACATTGTTTTGTGAATTCTATGTTTGAATTTGACATTGCATTGATTCATTTACTTCGAAGCACTTTATACTGCAGGTACTTTAATTAAGGTACTTCAAGGTTTCAAGACGGGACATAATATATTTTCGAGTAGTGGTTACCAACAAATTAAGCAACATTTTGACTAAGAAATGGTCATTTTTTACTACTAACGTCTGACCTTGGTTGCTTTTTATATATATATATATGATGATCCAGGAAATTTTGATAACAAACCATATAACGTTATATGAAAAACGTTATAACGCTAAAAAGAACAAAAGAAATAACAATAAAAATTGCTAGCGTAACGTTATTTAAGAAAAAACGTTTTATAACCATATAACGTTTTACGGTTTGTCAAAATCTCCTGGAGAGTCAAACACACACAAACATACATATAAAAATGTGTAAGATCAGTTATAAAGATGTGCTAAGCTGAAACATTAAACATATGTGTTGGGACATTTTTTAGACTAAACCCAGATTTTAAAAGTGTTCTATTATTATTTGGCAAGTTGCATAATAAATGATACGAAAGAGTAAACTTCTCAATGGTTTATTTTAGAGGAGTGCTTTATTTTGAAAATAACTCGCCCTTAACTACATACAATTTGTTCAATCATGTTCATACTGCTAAGTGATAGTCAAAACTGTCGTGTTGACACTTTCCAGTGATCTTCAATATGCGCTACGCAACAGATCATTTATTTTCCCTTCTTATCCATTCCTCACGGTTTTTCTTTGTTTTTAAAGATTTAACTAAATATTGCTAGTACGTGTTACATTTGCAAAGAATTGCTTCTGCGACTCACAACAACAACAACAGCAAATAGATTGATAAATAAATATAGAATATCCAATCTCAAAGAACATTTGGAATGAACAAAAAACAAATTTGGCTTACTTCTAGGCCGCAAAGTCTTTGGAAATGCCAGATTTTTCTTGGTTCTTGAAGAAAACAAAGGTGACATCGAACTGAATGGGCCTTCGTGGCCATGGCCCAAGATATGCCCAAAAGCATGGTAGCATATTTTGAATAATGTTGGAGTGTCATTAATGATGTCTTCTTTTATGTAAACATTGAATGTTGAGTTGGTAAACAAGATCTTCATCGGTTCGTTAATGTTTTTACAATCATGATTGGGGGTTTCTATGCCATTACAAATTTCTTTTCAGAAAAAAAATTCAACATACGGAAAATAACTTCAGTTTAATTAGAAAAGAGTATTACCTTTGTTGAAAATAATCAAGACATTACTTTCGCTCTCATTTACCCATTGTAAATGTAAAGGTTGTTTAGATCTCCAAATAGCAAAGGCGTTTGCAATCGTCTGATTGACCTTGATTCTATTAGAAAGTCCTGTCCACGATGCGATGGAGTACGTTATGAATTTTTTCGTTATATGGGGCTTCACTGAACCAATATCTTTTTCACTACATCTCGACTCAGACATTATTTCTTTTGTCATTTCTGTTAACTCTCCAGTCGAAGCAAGTCCAAAAAACGTTTGAAATTGTTTGACAGCATTTAGGATATCAATCTGCCTGTATCTGTTGTTGAGATATCCATACCTTTTTAGATAGCACTAAAGAAGGAAAGCGATTTAGTTGAAAATACAAAAGATTCTGTCGCAGGTGAAAAAATAAAGTAAGGTATAATTATTCACAGGGCGTTATAATTCTTCCAAATTTGAGTGAACCGGAAAATAGCTCAATTCGGACTTTCGATATTGTCATAACAAAAACCAATGGAAAAATCTTTAAGTGTTGGTTTCCCTTTTCTGTCAAATTCTGGATTCCGCAGGAAAATAAATAGATTAGATAGATGATCTTGGAATCTATGTGATTTCCCATTAGGAAACAGTTGGCAGAATGACTATGTATTTTTAGCGCATGAGTCATAGATGCTGGTTTAAATTGAAATATTTAAAAAACGAGACAGAGCTAGGCTCAACCCATTTTGTACGAACACAGCGAGTGCATATTACTAATACCTTTTGTTAAACATTATGCATATTCTGGTTATGAAGCTATTAGTCATTATAGCTACCGTGATATCATGTTTTAGAAGCAGTATAATCCGTCCAGGAGCTGCCCGTTGATGTTCTTTTGGACCTCTTTTATGCGCCTCATACACTCTTACTTTGCTCGCAGGTGGCAACTCGCAATTTCTTGAATTTTCTTAACGCTGCAGGTAATAAAACAAGTTAAGAGCACTTTGTAAATACAAAACGTAGATTATTTTTATTTTACAAGGAAATTAATGTTTACAGAGTTTTTAATATTTCAATACAATGATTTTTATTGTTATTTTTACGAGTCAATACGAGGCCTGTACTTCATCTTAAATCCGACGTTTTGCGAAAACATGACGCTACTCGCTGGAATCGATTTGATTGCAAAGACAACAAATAGCTGCTTTCTTAATATCTGAATTAATAAGTCTACCTTAGTTGGCACAGCATTCAATACTTTTTGACAACAACAAAAAATGTCATATAAAACGTGTATTAAAGAAAACACTGCTTTAATTAAACTTGTTTCGAAAATATTAAGTTCACAATAAATTATATCGAATGTGTCAATCAAATGTATTTATTAGCGGGATTCGGAAAAATCATGTTTCGTCTACACGAAACTATTGTTCTATAGATTTGTAGAGAATTATATACAACTTCGTAGAGTTGTTCGTGAATTTTTCCCTACAAAGTCATTAGAAACTTCACATCAACACTTGAAATAAGCATGCAAAGTAATGTTGTTTCTTTTGATACAAGAAAAGGCTTTAAATCTCTGAAGTAAATTTTTATTATTTTAATTCTCACAAGTAATTGATTTTTTTCGTGTAACAGGCTCGTCGCCTTTACGAATCTCCCTAATTAACTATCAGCCACTGATAGATGATTATTGGTGAATAACATCTTGGTACGGATGGGGTATAAGATCATAGTTCTTAGGATTTGGGGAAGTTGTATATTAGTGATTAAGATTGAGGTTAGGATCCCACCATCATAATTGTTATAATTTGCAAACAATATAATTTTTGTAATAGAGTTTCTTCATTGATTTGCTTTCAAATTATCTTTCAGTCGTCATCTTTCGGCGCCTCAACCAAGATCCAAATGAGATTAGCTGTTACCGTTTTTTATCTATCTTGAAGGATTTATTTTTCGAGTTAAATGATTTTTGGCCTAACTCACAAAAAGAAATCCTCGTGTTCGATAGAATAATAATACGGAGTAAAAGTTCCCCAAAACTAGCTAAAAATTTTATGTTAGACGCAGTATTGGTTAGGGCAACCAAAAAATTGTAAGAATGCAAATGAAATAGGGTGATCATTGCTTAATCGTCTTTAAAGCCTATCTGATCCTAGGATGTACTGACAACTAAACTCTCCCCTCTCCCAACCACCATCTTTTCCTTGTTGCAGTGAGTGAAACATGAATACATTAATTTCCTTAGTCTAGACAACAGAAAAGCCTTTTTTCCTGGACTCTCATTATTATCGTCTAGACAAATAAGTGCAAATAACTTAAATGAGATATTTAAGTGACATGAACTCTACCCTCCCTCGTCCTAAAAACACCCACAATACAAGTACTTTTATATAAGAATATTGTATCGTCGATGGACATCCTTACGTTTTAACAAGTAAGAGTCTGGAATAATCTCAATTATGTTTTCAATACTCCACAAGAATTCAAGCCAAACATTATGATGAAAGTTTCAATTTCGAAGGAAACAAAAAATGATCGCAACAAAGAACTTCAAAACTTCATTTAGAACAATTTAATGTTTTTGATTAACCACACAAATGCATCTTGCGATCAAAAAAAGTAGAACTTGAAAAAAGTATAGAACTAAATTCTTAGGATATTTTTAACTTTGAAGTCGCTTAAAAATTCTATATCCATGTACAGTATAATTCTTATTCAAAAGCGTGTAAGAAAGTGATCCTCTTTGACAGTTTATCTCCATTTTAAAAAATGTTAGTCTACCACCCCAGCAGGGCTTGTATCATTAAGCAGCTTGTTCAGGTGATATGAATCGACGCAAATAGTTGATTGCATAGTTTTTCACTAGAATTTCTCAGCAAGGTTTTACGAATGGAACTCTTGCTATTCCGTGAAGAACAATTCTATGATGTATCTTCATTCTTTGCAACCGACGCAATTGTCATTGTAAACTGGACCAAATTTTCACTTTACATGGAATACTTTTTTCCCACACTTTCCTGTCAACATCTTATTCCGCTTAAGAATAACACCTGCTGAAGCAACCCAGCATCCTCCTACTAACAAATTTGTAAGTATTCCATTTTTATATCTGTAGGTAAAAGTATCGACATGAGATCTTCCGTAATTATGTATTCTTTTTATATCGGTTATCCTGTTTGATAATCTTATGTTACTTGTCACGAGCCGCTATTTAATTACTTCTCAACAACCGTCAGTCAAAAGTTTTAAAGTTACATCACAAAATTTAACCCTGTGGTTACATTTGTGAAGGAGTGCATTTCTATAAAAAATATACACATTATTTCAATAAAAATGCTCTTTGCCTACTAGTCAAACAAGAATAACAATGCTCCACCACTGTAATTGCCCCCGCAGCGAGCGTTAGCGAGAGAGGAGGCATGGTAGTTTCACGAGATAGCAGAAAGTCAGTTTTGGATTTTGCTCATCGTCCTCATCATCATCATGCAACTTTTCGTGTTACTGTTACACGGTGGTAAATTTGATTAACATGCGCATGCGCATTTAAAACCCTTTATGATAAAACAATGAAATGTGAAAACTTTCACACCTTTCCAATTTAATTAACATGTGCATGCTTGTTAACACATTTTATGATAAAACAATGAAATGTGAAAACTTTCACACCTTTCCAAGCCGTATAGAAATTTCAAACCTACTTAAGAAGTAGGTTTGAAATCCTCACGGGTAAAATTTCAGTACGCCCGTTATCATGTAAACATCGCTGAAGGTTTGACCAGGAACCCTAGTGAAATAATAACCCGTATCGAAACTCGAGAAACATGAAGATTGAAATTTCAAACTGGTTTCAGTTCAGTACGGCTCTCATGCAAACGCACTCTAAGATATAGCGAAAGGTAACGAAGTTTTATGCAGATTTTCAGCTGTTTAAGCCGTTCAATTTGGTTTGCATATTCAAAGTTAGTTTGAAATACCACCACCGCTACACTATGCCACATGGTTACACTACTCAGTAAACTATTCGTTGTATTGTAAACCTGTCTAACCATGGGTCTGCTTATTCTCAGTCTATTGCGAGGGCATTCATGATAGTAAGAACTACTTGCTAGTAATATTTTTACATCAACTGACGTCACAAAATGCTCACTAACATAACGGATTAATGAGAGATTGTGACACATTCAAGGACTGTTATTTATGCCTAATTAAGTAGATTATCCCCTTCATTCACCAAATGAAAACAATAACAAAACATGAGCAACTACATAATAATGATTTACCGAAGCTTAATAAAATCACTGTTGACTATCTCCTTCATCAAGTAAACAAAGATCGAGAGAAAGAGAATCCTTTCGTGAAACTGATTATACTTACAATGGCGTTTCTTGAGTAGTTCGTTTGCTTGCCTTTTTGAAGCACAGGGATGGTGGCGCTACTTGGAACCTCTGACAAAACGCAAATAAGAACAACCAGTCCAGCAAAATGCGCTTTCATATCTCGTTGTTGATACACCTGGTCATTCACTAATCGTAAAAGTAAAAAATGAATTAACAATTTGGTAAACCTCTTCTATACCACATTTATGTTGAATTTGAGAAAAATACGTTTCAAATTCTGTTTAGTTGGTAAACAAATGACGACAACGAACGTGTTTTCAAACTTGTTTTAATTGGTTCAGTTTCTTTCTTGTATTTAAATGAAAGGTCTAAGTTGAAGTACAAAATGGTACATTTATACCAGAAACGCGTTCATTCGATTGAAAAACATCTCCACAAAATTTACATTCTTATTAAAGTAGGAAAATTTGAAGGAGGGTTCGTCGATTAATTAAAATATAATTCCATTCCAATTTTAATTTTTATACTTTTATGATCTAAACACTCCCACAGTCTAGTCATCCTACCTCACAAAACAAATCCTGTATTTGCTTTTTTCAAAAGAGCCCAAAACATCCTTTTCTTATAACTTCCTGTCTGTTCTATCATTTAAACGGAAGTTTGGCATGTTTTGGCCAAATTGTTCTCAATTCCTGTAAACATGTATGAATGCAGAATGATATTTATTTTCAATGAAGGCACATCTTTCTACTGACGTGATTTAAAAAAAAATCTAAAGGCCTTGATACACTTACGATTTTTTCTTTCGAAAGATCCAAAATTTTTCTTTCTGAAATGTTTTAAATTAATCAAATTTTTCTTTAAAACCTTTTTTAATTATTTGTTGTCAGATTCATTTTTAAAATGGTTTGACGCAAAGTGGCTGCTAGTAGAAGAAGGACCTGTTGGGTGCAAGATTGGTTAAAGGAAAGAAACGGTATACGGTCATGACACCACCATCAAGATTTTTTTTCGCATCCTTTTTGTAGGCCCCCGTTACCTTCGTCTTGTTCTTCTTTTCGAGCTTTAGCTGCTCTTCCTCGGAGATTACCCACGACTTTACTTCTCCAGTTGTCTTCGTCTAAACATAAATTTAGAATTCTACAGATATTCAAAACTAAAAATGCCCCCCGCGCTCAAGCATTCCAATTTGTACACATAACAAGCTATACACTACAAAAGAAAACTTTCCGCAACAAAATTTTTCGAAAAAAAAAGAAATAAATAAAGCGAAAAAACCATTAGAACTTCCTTGTTATCTCTTAGGCCTAAGTCACACTAATGCTAATATACTTTTTAAAAGTGTAAATTAGGCTTTACAAGTAATACCAGAAAGTATTGGTACAAACAGAAGAAATGCGTGAACTGCAACCATGTATACGTATTTTATAATCAAAATAAGATTTGTTCAGGAAATTATTTAAAGGCAAAAGAAAAAAACAAACTTTTTCGAAAAAAAAATTAATGCAAAAAGTCCATTAAAAATCATTTCTTCAAAATCCTCGTCCTTCCCTTCCTTAAAGCAACACAAAAGTAACATGAACAATGTCTAAGCAATTTTAGTATACGACCTTCCTAAGTAACATAGTATAATTGTCCCCGCAGCGAGCGTAATCGAGCGAGGAGGCATAGTTAGTTTCACGAGATAGGCGAATGTCAGTTTCCGATTTTGTTCTTCATCTTAATCATCATCATCATCATCATCATCATCTTCCAACTTTCGTGTTGACGTTACACGGTGGAATACAATTATTAGCTGACTTTGCTTTTTTCCCGTTTCAAAGCATGGTGCTGTAAGTGGAAGACAAAATTTTTTTCGTATCTCTTTCCTAATTTATTATTATATTATATTTTGTTATTTAAAAAGTTTGTATGCTAAAATTAATTAAACATTTTTTATATTACTTTTGCGTTGTTTTAGTGAAGTGAACAACAAGGATTTTGAAGCATAGCTTGAAATCTGAAATTTTGCCAACCATACATTTTATGTTTGTATATGTTTTAAATCTTTCATTCAATAAATTTTATTCAATGCACTGATTTTTGGTGGATCTTGCCATTTTAACTGGATTTCTGTGTATGCAAGAAAGCCATATGACAAATTCTTGTTTTTCTTCTTTAACTGTCCTCCACTAGTGATCATGATCAATAAAACCTTTTCATATTTTTTTCTTGCTATTTTGTGTAAACGTTGACTATTTTTTGTTTTGAGTTAAAGTTTGAAACGCAAATTTCTAATGGATTTTTCGCTTTAATCTTTTCTTTTGAAAAAGTTTTTTTTTTCTTTCGACTCTTACATAATTTCTTTAACAAATTTTACTTTGATTATAAAATATGTATCCATGTTTCAGTTCACACATTTCTTTTGTTTGTAGCAAATATCTTCTGATGTTACTTGTTAAGCCTTATTTACACGTTTTGAAAGGTATATTAGCATCACGAAAGGAAGGTAACCGCTCGTTCTATTAGCTACACAGACACAGATATTAGCATCAGTGTGACATAGGCCTGAGAGATGACAAAAAGTAACAAAGTTTTGTTTGTTTTTGTTTCCGTTGTATAGGCTTGCAATGTATAGCTTGCTGTGTGTACAAATTGGAAAGCTTGAGCGCGGGGGCATTTTTAGCTAAAGCTACATGCTAGCATAATAATAAATTAGGTTGCGAAAAACATTGTCTCTCTCCTACAGTATCATGCTTTGAAACGAGAAAAAAGCAAAATCAGCTAATAATTGTATACTACAGTGTAACAGCAACACGAAAAGTTGGAAGATGAAGATGATGAACAAAATCGAAAACTGACTTTCGCCTATCTCGTGAAACTACTATGCCTCTTCACTCGCTTATGCTCACTGTAATTTAAGGATTTTTGTAAAAATGTTTTTAGTTGATTTTGGGCCTGATAAGTGGCATATTTTAAATATTTCGAAGTCAGTTTTTTACGAATGGCAAGTTACACAATATTTCAAATACAATCGTGATCAAAGTGTTTGTATGCAGTGAAGAAAGAGCGTGCCAAAAATCACATATTTAAGCGTAAATATTTAAATTTTACAATACAATGAATTGTTTAATGAGTAGTGTAACCATGTGGCATAGTGTAGCGGTGGCTACACTAACTTGGAATATGCAAACCTAATAGATCTACTTACGCAGCTGAAAATCTGCATAGAACTTTGTTAGTTTTTGTTATCTCTTAGGCCTAAGTCACATAAATGCTAATATACCTTTTAAAAAGTGTAAATAAGGCTTAACAAGTAATATCGGAAAGTATTGCTACAAACGAAAGAAATGTGTAAACTGTAACCATGGATACGTATTTTATAATCAAAATAATATTTGTTAAAGAAATTATGTAATTTAAGAGCCATAACAGAAAAATAAACTTTTTTGAGAAAAATAACTGAAGCGAAAAATCCACTAGAAATCATTTCAAGCGTTTCATGCTTTGATTCATAATGAAAAATAGCCAAGATTTAGAGCTGAACATCATTATATACATCATAGAATGCCTGCTCCCCTTACCGCTATGTGCCACTTTGAGTTTGATGACTTATTTCCTTCATTTAAAAATACCAAATCAAACAAAACTTTTTGTTATTCGAAAGTATGTGCATTCAGCTATTGTTATGGAAAGTTTCAAAGTGAATTGCCAAATACTAATACTTGTCATTAGAATAATCTATTCCAAAAACTATAAACTATAAACCATAAAAAATATAAAATTAAAAAAAACTCTGAAAAAGATATTTGTATGAAAATGTCATTCAAGTTTATTTCAGTTTGTTTACATTTTGTCTACCATTTTGTACAAAACATCACTACATATTCACCACACGCATACACTATGTGTCATCACACCTTAGTTAATTATATTTATATTTCCTGGTCATCTTCTTTTGTTTACATTTTCTTTTGTATTAGATAACTGGGGAGCAACTACCTCACCATAGTGTATTATTTCAGATTTCTCTTTTCCACACACACATTCATTCATTAAGAGATATAGTGGAGTGAACAGCAAGTTTTTTTCAAGAGTCCTTACTCAAACTTTTTTACTCAAATATCAAAGATACACACTGGTCTATTACTTCATCTAGCATTTGTACATGGCCTAACTGGTAAGCTTTGTTTCTTGTTTCAGTGTTTGCTTTTGCTTTTTGATTTCCTCTTTTCGATCAGGCCACACCTTTTAGTTTTTTTAGTTTTTAGACTTAGACTTCAATTTCAAGTAACTTTATAAGTTAGTTTATCACTTACACTTGTTATAATATTTATTCAATTTGAACATCATCATCATCATCATACATCAATGTTACAAACTTAGTCCTTTTATGCTGAATAGATAACATTCAAACAGCGGTCACATCAAGTACTCAGCAGCTATAACTCAAGGGGCCCAGTCATCACTTACTGGACTTATCTCAACTCAACTGAAGCATCTAACCCCATTCATGCAGATTCACTCTTGTCTACAACCAGAAAAGCTATCAAACTTCATCAATTGTCAATTCATCAAGCAGTCTTGGCATTGATCCATGTCCAGACATCCTCGTATCGATTACAAGGAACTAAATGTGACAGGAAAGAAAGTCTACCGACGAAACGAGGAGTCATCACTTGATTCCCAACTTGCAAAGCTCTTCATTCAGGACAACCCAGCAACCAGTTCCGTCATGACAGAAACAGACATTGAGATTACCATCCTTATTAGAGAAATCGTGGACCTCATTGACGAGGATCCCATCAACAGAAGCACCAAATCTGACTTCGATTCTGCCATCACCAAACTTGAGCTATTTCGCCTCCACACCCAAAGAAAAAGGATCACATCCAATCAACAGGATTCAGAGCCAGTAATGGAGACATTAGCAGCCATCAAGAAATAAATAAAGTCAGCTAAGGACGTTGAAATGAATCTTTGCCTTGCAGAAGCTGTGCATGCTACGGAGGCAGGCTTGGGAAAGCAACGTTCAATCTACTTTGTCATCAAGGACATCAACCAAAACATCACCGAAGCTGAAGCCTTCGTCAAACAAGACCTTAAGAAAATCTCCGACCAACAACTCACGCTGATGAAGAAAGAAGCTCATCTGGTGTCCGAGAAACTCGAAAAAATAGCTCAGAAGTACGAACAACTAGTACTCTTGCCGATACCCAAGAATGCAGAGAAAATGACTTCTGTTGCTGCAGTCAATAACGAGTTCCTTCAACGTAGGCTGAACAAGGAACAAGCTGTTAAAAACATTAATATTAAACTCAGCAAATTCTGTGGTTGCGACTTAACTGTAGATTTCTACACCTTTCGCACAAGAACAATTACTTAGGGGAACCCGCTTTCACCCTAGTAAAAAGCTTGGATGATATTAGCGCGATATGGGCACGAATTCAAGCAGCCTACGGAGATGTTAAGACAATGCTAGCAAAAAAACTCCAAATTCTTCAGAAAACTGATTTAAAAACTCGAGACACTGAAAAACTTGTCGTCTCACTTAGTAAGTTCTCAAACATGATTGACATTGAGTGAGGTGATGCAGCTTGCAGCTCAGCACAATATTGAAAACAGCCTCCATTATAGTGATGCACTCCTAAAGATATACCGACAGCTTGGCGACGGAAGGCTCACCAGATTCCTATCGTCCATCTCAGAAGTAGAGCCTACGGAAAAGGAGACTTGGGGGAAGTTGCTAACCTTTCTTGAAAAGGAAGAAAAGCTCAACTAGCAGAAAGTCACGATTCATGGCTACAAGAAAGGTGCATTAGCATCAGGCCAATCACCAAGTGTACAGAAGAAATCTTATCCTCAAAGGAAATTAGACTCCTACCACAGTGATTCAACAAGTCCATCACCACATTGTCAATTGTGTGGTGCATCTGCAGGATCAGCCAACCACGTACCATCCAACGGCCCCGGAGGATCCCGAATCATTCAGTACTACACCTGCAAAGACTTTGCTGACAAAACACCTGCAGGTCGTCTTACACTTCTGAGAAACTAAGGATTTTGCAGTCAGTGTTTCCTTCCGGGTGCTGTCGCAACATGAGGAAAGCACTCTGAAGGGAACTGTCAACGTGACTTTATCTGTCCCCATCCAAACCACAAGAGTTCCTCCCCAAGACCACATGTACTCGTCTGCGAGGAGCACAAGAATCATCGAGAGAATCAAGACGTCCTTGAGAATTTCAAGTCACGGTGTATAAGAAGTTCAAGTCTACCAGACTTCTCGAGACAGATCAAACTCTCGTTTCATGCAACCTACACATCAAACACTTCAGCAGTCAAAAATTCCATCAACAACAAGGGGATTTACCCTCTACCGACAATCACTGTAAACGGACACAGGTTGAACGTATTTTATGACAATGGTTGCAGTGACTTCATTCTTTCCTCGAAGGCAGCCGAACTACTTGGACCCCATGCAACCAAGTACAGCGATGTTCCAGTCAACCTCGTAGGAGTAGGAGACTCAACCACCTCATTAACCGGAAGTTACAGTGTTAACCTACCTCTCCACGAGGGAAAGACAGTTACCATGTCAGGCATATGCCTCAACAAGATCACAGCCATTTTCCCTTTCTACCCACTTAGAGAAGTTGAGAAAGACATCATCAACGACTTTCATTCAAGTGGAGGACAGAGGCAGCTACCTAAACTACCTCCAGCTGTCGGCGGCGAAGTCCATCTGATGATTGGAGTGAAATACCTTCAATATCACCCAAGGCTCATTTACCAGCTACAATCAGGACTCTTCTTGTTCGAGTCTTCATTCAACAACTCAGATGGAGGGAGAAGCGTCGTTGGAGGACCACACAAAATCTTCACTGAAGTACGCAACAGCTTCTTCAGCAACCCACACTCATCAGCATTCCTGATCAGAGAGAAGTACCAGTCAATTGAAGTTCCTCTTCTCGGTTATCATGACAACCAACCTTCAATCGGCTCTTTACACACAACTCATCTCTCCAGGAAACAGCGCCTGTTTAAAGCAGTTGAATACACACAGATGTGAGGAAGATGTACAATACTGTTCAACTCAACAAATCTGACTGGTGTTCTCAGCGATACATCTGTGAGCCAAACCTTGATCCATCCAAGATTCCGGAGGAGAAGGTGATAACAACTCTGATTTATGGTGTTTGTTCCAGCGGTAACCAGGCAGAGTACGGTTTGCGGATGGTAGCTGAGCTTCAAAAGGACGAACACCCAAAAGTCGAAAAGGTTGTCAAGGAGGATACCTTTGTCGATGACTGCTTAACAGGAGAAGATACTAAGGAAGAAGCCCAAAAACTGGCAGATGGTATGGAACTTGTACTCAATAGAGGAGGATATAATCTGAAAGGTTTCTCATTCTCTGGTGAAAAACCTCTTGAAAAAACTCACAGATGATGGTAAAACGATTCATGTTGCAGGCATGAAATGGTTTTCAGAAGATGACACACTCTCACTCAACATCAGCGAACTCAATTTCGCCAAAAAGCGTCGCGGAAAGAAGCCATCCAACACATTTAACATCATTCCAGCCAAACTTACACGTCGGCATTGCTCCTCAGAGGTCTACGAGGTGTTCGATCTCACTGGTAAAGTCACACTCCTCGTAGCTGCTATGAAGATGTATCTTTAAGATCTGGTCCAAAAGAAGTTGAACTGGGATGATGTCATTCCTGACGAGCTGATGCCACTCTGGGAATCTCACTTTTCAATGATGCAGGAAATCGGAAATCTAAAGTTCAAACAAGCAGTCGTCCCCGAAGATGGTACCAGTCTAGATATTCAAACTTTAGACTTTGGGGATGCCAGTCAGTCAATGGTGTGCACATGTGTGTATGCCAGATTTCATCGAAAGACCGGAATCATGTCAACTAGTGCTTTCAAGATCAGTTGTCCCCATAGGAATGTCATTGCCCAGAGCCGAACTCTATGCATCACTTATCAACACCTACACTGGTGAAGTGGTTCGTCGATCATTCAAGGATTACCACAAGAACGCTTTAAAGTTCACTGACAGTTAGATCAGCCTCATCTGGATCACCAACGACCAAAAACCACTGAAGCAATGGGTAAGGAACCGTGTCATAGAGGTTTAAAGGTTCACATCTGTCGACCAATGGCATTATATTCAGTCCAATGATATAATTGCTGACTTGGGCACTCGTAGAAGAGTTACAATAGAAAAAGTCAACTCAAGTTCACAATGGATAAACGGCTATCCATGGATGTCGCAACATGAAAGTTAATTTCCAATGTTAAAACCAGACGAAATCAACAGTCGAAGTCAACAAGGAAGTTGAATTACACATCTCACATGTCGATGATGCTACACAAAGTCGTTATGCTTTTTTAAACTACATCATTGACCCGAATCAACACGCTTTCAGCAAAGTTGCGAGGATTGTCGCCTATATCCTTCGCTTTTGTAATCAGCTGAAAATTGCCGCCAAGAATCAAACAACAAAGAATCATCAATGGCAACCACTGACTGATGGAGAGCTCACCGTATCCGAATCCTACTTCATCAGAGTTGCAACACGAGAGGTTCATCAGTTCGTTCAACCAAAGAAGTATGAGCACATCACAACCCTGAAGAATGGAATACTTTACTACACAGGAAGGATTCTTCCTGGTGACAAAGTTACAATTGTCGGAAACTTCACGTCAACCATGAAAAATCTCTCAAAAGACACTTTCTTCCTCCCTGTTTTGGACAAGGATTCCCCAGTCTCATACAGCATTTCACTGGACACACGCTGGAACCATTCTGTCTGCAAACATTTTGGTGTGGAAACTACTTTGCGCTACCTGCTAAAGGAGTGCTTCATCATTGAAGGTCGTCAACTCATTCGCTTCATACGAAAGAAATGCCAGAGATGCAGATACCTCATGAAAAAATCAATCAAAGCAGTGATTCTCGATTGCAACATGACCATTGCGCCAACATTTTCCATGACTCAAGTTGATTTATCTGGTCCATACTTGTCGTATTCGCCAATTCACAAACGAACAACAGTGAAAATTTGGCTCAAAGTTTTTTGCTGCTGTACAGCGTCGGCTACATCGATCAAGGTCATGGATGATTATTCTACTGATGCGTTCATCCAATCATCCACTCGATTTGCCTGCAGCAGAGGATTTCCAAAGAACTTGTTCTGTGATGGGGGAAGTCAACTAGTCAGTGGATGTGGAAACACCAAACTCAACTTCCAAGACATCCAATCAAAGCTTCACCAGAACAAGTCTGTCGAATTCTCAGTATGTCCTATCGGGGAACATAATATGCATGGCAAAATCGAAAGGAAAATTCAAGAAATCAACAACTCAGTCCAGAAAAACACCAATAAAGAGCGTCTTTCCCTACTTCAATGGAAAACTCTCAGTGCTACCATTGCCAACACCATCAATGATCTCCCAATTGCCATCGGAAGCAAAACTGAACATGTTTTATGACAGAAAGTGGTAACCCAGGACCGGGCTTGTAATGATTGCTTCCGTATGCCTGATCCTTCTGATATGACCACAAATATCTTTTCCTTTCGGGCAATGTAGTAAACACGTAAACTTTTCAATGCAGGCATGTCCTTGCCCACATGATCTTATTGCATAAACTATTCCTCTAACTGTTAAATCCAAAAGTTCCATTACTCAACGAAAATGTATAGAAATCCTTTTCTTAGTCTTGAGCAGGACACAATAAGGGATGACGCGAGCCCCTTTATTTGCAACATGTTTTCATGCAATATGATAAAGTCACTTTTTTGTTTGATCAGAGAGGGGATGATGCCATTGCTTTGAAAATACTGCACAATATTCCAACATCAGCAATTCTATACCCATATATTGGGTCAGATGTCTTTGGTGTGTTCGAAATAACTGGCTGAACTTTCTGTTCCGCTGACACAGGTGTTGAAATAATATTGGCAGAATCACTTTGTTGTATACCTTCTTGTGGAGTGGTAGTGTCACTATTTATATTATTAACATCTTGTTCTTCTACATTTACACTATTTACAACTTCTTTCTTTTTGCAGAATTCTTATCTTCTTTTCTTGTAAGACCTATGCTGAATTTAACTCTACAAGTTTGTCCCATACTTGGTTGACTGGTTGAAAATATTTCTGTTGTTGGTAGTGTGTTCAGTGACAGAATTTTGTTTCGACAAAAAAGGTCGTTTTTCAAATTTTTCCTGAGTTTTTGAAATGTGTGGATGTGTCTCCACTGTACAAAGCAAAATCTAGGGTTTCAAAAGAGAACTATCGGCCAATCAGTAAATTGTCAAATTTCTCTAAAGTGTTTGAAAGAATATTATTAGAACAAATTACTGAGTTTATGGAAGGGAAAATGTCTGTAATTTGGTCTGGTTTAAGGAAAGGGTACAGTAGTCAACATGCTCTCTTAAGATTAATGAGCTTTCTTCAAAAAAAGTTGGACTCTAAAATGCGTGTTGCTGCATTGCTCATGGATTCGAGTAAGGCTTTTGATTGCATTAATCATAGATTGCTTATTGCAAAGCTTCATGCATATAGATTTTCTTCTAGTGCATTATCTCTTATATGGAGCTATTTGAGGCAACGCTTTCAGAGAGTAGGTGTTGATGGGGTTTTTAGGCTTTGGAAAGAAATCTTTTTTGGTGTACCGCAAGGATCATATTAGGATCTCTTTTGTTTAATATATTTTTAAATAATTTTCTTTTTCTATTTGATGAAAATGCGCCCTGTTCAGATACTCTATTGTGTAACTACGCTGATGATAATACATTTTGTGCATCAGCAGACACATTTATTGAAGTGCAAAATATGCTAGAGAAATTTTTTAGATCAGCATCTTTATGGTTTTCTGAGAATGGCCTGCAACTAAATGCAAGTAAATGGAATTTTATTTTATTTGGAAAACCAAAAATTACGCATTTGCATCATTTAAATTTGAATGGAGAGATTTTGACTAAATATGAATAACTAAATATGTGAAACTTCTTTGACAGTCAGTTGACTTTTGCAGAACATGTAAACACACTATGCAAAAGAGCTAGCTGCAAATCTAATGCCCTGAAGAAAATCATCAATTTTGTGGATGATAAGCAGAGAAACTTATTATATATGTCATTTATCGCATTCAAGTTCAATTATTGCCCTTTAGTTTGGGGGTCTAGTTGTAGAAGATCTATTGCAAATATAGATCGAGTTTTGACAAGGGCATGTTCACAATCTAAACTGGGATACATATCTCACCCAGAAGGTATTCATGTACAACATTGTAGACTATTATTAAAAGAATTCTACAAGACAAAATGTGATTTGAATCCTTCTTACATGAAATATGTGTTCCCCTGTAGAAATGATATTGGACTAAAATTAAGATCTTCAAATGATTTAGTGAGACCTCGGGTCTACTAAAAAAAGTATGGGCTGCAGACTTTCGGATATATTACTTCACAATTGTGGTAACCCCTTCCAACCGAAATCAAGTCGGCAACGTCTTTAAACAAATTCTGTAGTCGTTAGGTGAGAATTATTTTGTATTATCTCCAATTTCTTTAAACTGAGAAAATTAAGTTTTAAATTTCATAACCACACAAAATCTTTAAGAAACCTTTCTATGGAAAGATACTTAGTACATTTTGAAAACATCGTATTTGGAGTCCCTGACCAAAAATTATTTCAAATTTGCAAGTACGCACTCTCCTCCAGGAAAAGTTTGCAATTGGAGATAGAACAAAATAGGAACGAAACAAGTGATATTTATTAAAATTATTTTGTTTTAACTCCATGCTCTTGCAAATTCACCTTTAACTGACAAAAAATCGGGCAGAAGGATTTCTGCAAAATCGAAGAAGAAAATGAGCTTTTCTTTATGTCATTCTTTAGCTTTTCATAAAAAACTGTTTGTACAATCAAGCTGAATGATTATTACTGAAAAATATATAGCTGTCATTACAAAAAAGAAAGACTATGACATTCTTGAAATTTAAGAAAAGTTTAATCGCAATATATATTTATTAAATTTCTGACCATGTACACCCCAAAAATCTGGAAAAACATAATTGTCACTATTCAAAACTTGATTAACCAATAAACATCAATAAATTTGATTATATTTTAATGACATAATGTTCTTTACTTTGTTGGTACGAAATGATATTAAAGATTCAGTGGTCAATTCAGATAAGACAATGTGTGTGCATGTAAGTCAATTTAAATGTTTGAATTCAATATGTCTTGTCAATCTTCCTAACAGAATTCCTAATTCACAAGGAAAAAAAGGAAAGCGTAGATTTTAATGATACGAAATACATCTATATACATTTAAAATCAACATACATAACTGAAAACAGAAATTTGTGCTTTAATTTGAGTAACAATATGTCATTGCCATCTTTTTAATTTAAAAATGCTTTTAAATTACCTCAACTAAATTTCATGAAAAGATTATAATAAAAATTTATTCAAAAACTTAAAAAACAATAAATTTTTAATTACGTATACACGCCAAGGCATCATGAAAGCACAACCGACACAATACGAACCTTACATTAACTCCTAATAAACTTAATGAACAGAATAACATCAAATTTATATGCTTTCAGATATCACTGTGATTACGTATGTACGGTCAATCTTCCTAATTATGAAAAGACTTCCCAAACACAAGAAGTAAACAAAGATTAGGATTATGAAAAATATGACCTAAACTATAGCTGAAAACAGAAGTTTGCGTTAAAAGATGTCCAGTATTTAGAATTTACAGACAATCAAGGTAAGTTTCAATTTGCTATCGTAAATAGTAAATCCCCATTCCTAACTCAGGACATTGATAATACAGCCAAGAACTATACAAATATATAAGCTGAAATAGCTAAAGAAACATCAAACATAAAATGAGATGCACAGGCAGAGGGTAGACAAGACATTCCTTGTATGTTGAAACAAAACATACAGGAGGCGCAGTTTCTTCGACGTTTCGACTACACGGCTGTTACACTTTTTGTAAAAAATTTACTTAAATTTGTATGTAACACATATTCGTTTATTGAAAATGACTACAGTATGTAGATAATTACAGAAAGCAATCATATACAGTGTGTCCACGAGAAAGTGGGCACCTTGTTTAAAACACAAATAACTTTTCGAGTTTTTAACAATACAATGCGGTTTTTATACCGTTGGAAAGAGGCTTTTTTGAGCTTTCCAAAGATATAAGTTGTTATTTATAAAAATTTTTATTTTAAAAAATATTAAGTATTTTTTGTTTCGATACGCTTGTTAATTTTGTAATGATCAATAAAACAGACTTTTAACGAGCAATTAACCTTTTGTTTCGTTGAAACAACCACTGTTGTTGGTGCTGTGCTAATTTTGTCACGAAATTTTTTGAAAAGACACAAACCTTTTTTCATTGTGTAAACTTACCTTAAGTTTTTTATTATGATTTAATAATTTCATATTCCCAAGCATTTCCAAAACCTTTATAAGCGAGAAAACAAACTTTTATGAAATTCATTCAATTATGCAGTTAACAGTCCAGCAGTGAACTTTCGTGGTAAAAAAAGTTTCATGAGACGAAAAGTTATGTAGCTGTTATTCAGGCTTTTAGACAGCAGTTTCTGGGTAGAAATCCCCCATCAAAAAGCACGATTCAAAGTTTTTAAAAGTTTGTAAAAGAGTTTTAGAAATGAAACTTTCAATTTCAAGCTTGTAAAAACGTAAAGTTTTCCTTGTGTAAACGCAGCTTTATTACAATATTTTAGCTTTTTATGATTTCCTATGCTACTCGAGTCGTTAACATCTATTCAAACAAGCGTTAATTGATCGTTATTGATTTAATGTCATGGTTTCATGGTAAAATCGATTATATTTCCCGAAAAATTGGTTTTTCTGTGAAAAGGGTCATATATTTAGAAAGAGCAAAACATTTTCTTTCTGTTAATATAAAAGTTGAAAAAAACAAGCACGAAAAACAAAAGATATGCTTATTAAAAGTTAGGTGCCCACTTTCTGGTGGACACACTGTAGATAAAACGTAATAATAATAAATACCCTCTCCTCAGCATTCTGAAACAAAGTACTCCCTAGAGGAGATGGGAGAAAAAGATAGTGTAATCAACCAAATTGCCAATCACGCTTATTAAAAGAACAAATAGCTGGAAAGAAATCTTTGGTTAGACAATACTTAAATGAACTGTCTAATGTTAAATCATACCTGAAATTGGAATTGAATTGCATAGACTTCGCTCATATTTGTTCTTTGTTACTGACTGGCAACGACAAAAGCTTACGAAAACACCATGTAACTCAAGAAAACAAAATTGCTGCTCTCTTAAAGTCTCATCCTGCTATGAATAATCCCGACAAGGTTATTTTTAATTTTTCTAAACATAATTTATCTGATGTAAAGAAAAAACTTCTGGCTAAGGGTTTAAACTTTGCCATTCCTCCTTCTAAACTTAATTACGGAGATTATCTCGTTAATTTCGAACTTTTATTTCGAGATATTAAGCAGTTAGACCTCTCGCTGGAAGACACTGATTTTATTAAAACCAGAATCAAGGATGTAGCTTTATCATCATTACGGAATTATAATAACCATTATGTAGACAGTAATCTGTCAGAAGATGAAGTGCGTGCTTTAAAGGAACTCTCTAAAAACTCCGACCTTGTCATTCAAAAATCTGACAAGGGTAATTCTGTGGTTTTGGTCGATAAATTTGCTTATGTACAGAGAGTTAAAGCATTGCTTACCAATTCTGATAAATTTCAAATTATAGATATAACAACTGACAAGCATTTAAATCTACTTATAATAATCCGCAATCGTGTGTAACACATTTAACTTGGTAAGTGTGAAAAAAGACTGGGGACGAAATGTTTCTATGGAAAATTCAATACGGCATCTTTAGAAAGTGAGTAACTGAGTGTACTGTGTGCACATCCACGATTAGTATATGCTCCTCCGTTTTGTTATTTTTGGTTTCGCACTGAAAATCTGCCGAAAAACGTCAATGGAGAAGCGCAAGCAATGCAATGTTCTTCGTTCGAAATTGGTTAACGATCATTTTGTAGCAGTAAAAACAAAAACAAAAAACTTCACGAACACGAAGATAGTTTTTTTTAAAACGAAGATCTTTAATTTTATTGATTTAGTCGTTTTCGGAGAAAGATCGTATCGTAAAGATTGAATTAACAAGTGTAAGTAAATTCACGGAAGAACTGAATCAAAAATCAAAGTTTTGAGACTGTTTTCGTCTTTTTCCATAATTCATTTTTGACTGTTTGGTAGGCTGGAACTATACTCATGATAATTTAATAACTTTTTCTATGTTTGCTTTCCGATTTGGATAAGAAATCAAGTTTGTGTTTTGTTTTATTTTGCTTTCCTTTTTTGTTTGTGTGTATGTGTAGCATTTTGTTTATTATGATATGGTTTTCATTGCTCATGGAAATCTTCTTTTTTATATATATATAGTTTAAAATAATTAGGAAAGAATTTAACAAGTCTAAATGCTTGAGTGTTTTGGTAAAGAACAGACTATTAAAATAACGAATGGTATCGAATCTTAGTGGATAAAGAAGCAACATTAGCAGGTATAATTCCGCATATCATTTACATGGCGTTTTTATTCTTCTTCATAACATATCTTTTCTTTTTTGACTGTTTGGTAGGCTGAAGCTAAACTCATGATCTTTTAATAAATATTCCCTGTTCCTACTCATATGTTTGCTTCAAGTTTGCGTTCGTTCTTTTAGTTTGCTTTTGTTTGTGCGTATATGTAGCTAAATATGTTTTTATGATAGGTTTATTATTAATAGAAATCTTCTTTTTTAGGTAAAATTAATTATGAAAGAATATATAAATTCGACATTGTAATATGAAGGGTGTTTGGTAAAGAACTGACTAATGAAATAACGAATGCTATCGAATCTTATTGGAGTAAAGAAGCAACGTTAGCAGGTATAATTCCGTTTATCATTCATATTTCCTTTGGCGTTTTTATTTTTCACTACACGCCAAGGCAGCTTTGTTTACCACCCATTATCATTAAAGACTGTAAGAACAAAATTCCCACCTATTGCCCTTTGCTATGCGCCATCTTAACCAACAAATACAGCAGCCACTTCATCCATCGTGACATGAGGTTTTTTTTGTGTCTGTGTCAAAATCTACATTTTATGTTTCGTAATCACCTCTTTCTCTTTTCACGATGAACTGAAATCTTACGACATTTTAATAATGACGTTAGATTAAAAAATAGTGCCGCCTCTGCGTAGCCTTACGTCAAATATGTAGGAAAAACCGTTTAAAAAAAGTTAAATATTTCACTCCCTAAATTAGAAGTGGTATGCACAGCGCCGATTATGATAACTTTTTATTTCTATAAATGTTCGACACGGGTGTGAGCGATGCGTCGTTTTGAGAAATGCAACAGTAAAAAGTTTTTACACGGGATACTAGTTATATTATTAATCAGGAAAAAAAGGCTGCGAACTGTTCTCAAATCTTTATTAGATAAGGGTAGTATCACCAAAGATCTATATTACAAGCTGTGTCCTACTGGTTCTAGACCAGGTATTTTATATGGTTTGCCAAAAGTCCATAAAAAGACAGTCGATAATTATCCACCTTATCGACCTATTTTGTCGGCTATTGGTACACCAACATACAATCTAGCTAAGTTCTTAGTTCCACTTTTATCACCTTTAACTACTAACGAGTTCACCGTTAAAGATTCTTTCAGTTTTGCCAAAGATATCGTATCACAAGATTCCAGCTTGTTCATGGCTAGCTTGGACGTCGATTCTCTCTTCACTAACATTCCGTTAGATGAGACTATTGACATTTGTGTTGATATTTTATTTAAAAGCAGTAATATTTATAATGGGTTATCCAAGTCTGAGTTCCATCATTTACTCACTCTGGCCACTAAGGAATCTTTCTTTATTTTTGATGGCGATTGCTACAAACAAATTGATGGTGTCGCCATGGGATCTCCATTAGAACCTACTCTTGCCAATGCCTTTCTGTGTTTTTATGAAGAAAAATGGCTAAACGAATGTCCTGTTGAATTTAAACCGCTTTATTACAGACGTTATGTGGATGATATCTTTGTACTATTTTCATCACCTGACCACCTTTCACAATTTAAAGAATATCTTAATAGTCGCCACAGAAATATTTCTTTTTCTTCTGAAATTGGAAATAGTGGGACTCTTCCTTTTCTACAAGCCCCCACAAAATATTTGGGAAAACCCCCTTCCCCCTGATCTCAATGTTGTATGAAGTGCTGCTAGGCCCCCGACTACTTTTCTTCACCCCAGAAACATTCTGTTATCTTTCAACATAAGCAACATTGAATTTGGGGGCAGGGGGACCTGACTTATCAACTTGCAGGGGCATTTTCCCTTTTAAAACCAATATTTTAAGTTTTCCCAATATATTTTATGGAGGGTTGTAGATATTCAGATTGAGAGAGATGGTAAGAGCTTTTCTACATCAGTCTACCGTAAACCCACGTTTAGTGGAGCGTATTCGCATTTTGATAGCTTTATTCATGTGTCGTACAAATATAGTCTTGTGTCTACCCTGATTTATAGGTGTTTTACGATTTGCTCTGACATGTCTAAATTTCATTTGGAACTCGAAAAGTTGAAATCTATTTTTCATAAGAATGGTTACCCTCTTAGTTTCATTGATGGTTGTATTAAACGATTTTTTGACAAACTTTATGTGCCTAAAATAAGAATTCCTACTGTTTCCAAGAAGGAATTACTTATTGTCTTACCTTATTTAAGCAAATTAACTTTACAAACGAGAACACGCCTTAATAAAATTATTCATAATAATTTACCATCTTGTAAGGCCGTTTTTATATTCAAGTCGTCTAGCAAGCTCTCCAGCTTTTTCACATTTAAGGATAAGATCTCTAAAGAACTCAAGTCTGGTGTTGTATATAAGTATTCGTGTGGTGGCTGCAATGCCACTTATTATGGTAAAACCAAACGACATTTTAAGGTTAGGGCTTGTGAACATGCTGGGATTTCTCCACTCACTGGAAAAAGGCTTGCCAGCAATCCTTATCAAACCAGTGCAGTGAAGGAGCACATGCCTACTTGCAACCATGTAGTGAGTTTTGAAGACTTTAGTATTCTAGCTAACTCCAACAACAATTTTCATCACGAGTTGAAAAAAAGTTTATTTATTATGAGAGACAACCCTGTTTTGAATAAAAACATCACGTCAATACCATTACTATTGTTTGGTTGATCACACTATCTTTTTCTCCCATCTCCTCTAGGGAGTACTTTGTTTCAGAATGCTGAGGAGAGGGTATTTATTATTATTACGTTTTATCTACAGTGTGTCCCAGAGAATTTCGGTCTGAGATTTAAACAGCTCATATCTTTTCACACATACATCAGATTTCAGCAATTTTTACACCATTCGATAGGATTTTATTCATAGATTTTAAAAATATACATTTTGTTCTCCAAACCTTTTAGTTCGGAAACAATTAAGGATTTTACCATGAAAAAATCCAATTATCTTCTTAATGGTTAATTAACACATCTTTCAATAACACCTATCAAAGGTCATTATCAAAAACAATAACAAGTCAAGTGACTGTAAAACACAAGAGTCATTAAAAACAAAACTTTAACTGTCTCAACATGTCCCCCGTTTCTCTGGACACAGCGATATGCTCTTGCTGTCATAAAAAGTGGCGAATAAAATTTTGATTTTGTCTGAGATTATTTGCTGCGTCAACAAATTTACTTCTTAACTCTGGTACACTCTGGATCTCAGTGGAGAAAAGTTTTTATAGCAACTAAAGATAGCTCATATGATGTCAAAAACTTTTGTAGAAGCCCCCGTCTCACAATTCTTAACTTTGTGATGAGATTATAATTTTAGTGTGTTCAATAACACCACGACATGTTCTTGATAAACAAAAGAATAATTGCACGTGAAAACTTACTTTTATTAACCATTAAGGAGTTAATGACCGTGACAGTTTAAAGAAATCCTTTTTACTACAAAGGTGTTGGACTAAATTATTTAAAATATAGGTTTTTAAAATCCTTGAAAAAAATGCCATTGAATGATGTAAAAATCTCTAAAATCTGATATATGTGTGAAAATTTATAGCTTGTTAAAATCTCAGACCGAAATTCTCTGGGACACACTGTATATGATTGCTTTCTGTAATTATCTATTTAGTCACGGCTGTTACACTTTTTGTAAAAAATTTACTTAAATTTGTATGTAACACATATTCGTTTATTGAAAATGACTACAGTATGTAGTCGAAACGTCGAAGAAACTGCGCCTCCTGTATGTTTTGTTTCTACGTTCGTTCGACCCACAACTTCCTTGTATGTTGTTGGAGCTGAAGAGGAAACTGAGCTGAGCTGTATGTATCCAGAGCTTAAAAAGCACTACAGCCCACACATGAAACAAACGGTATTTTGTATCTAGAAAGGCTTAAATGAATCCCAGACATTTTCCAAAAAATAAAAGTTGACACACTGTTTTTACAAAACATTGAGAACTTGTTTTTTAGAAAGGAATGAACGCAGTAGAATCATTGTAAGATAATTATAAATTTCTACCCTTTACTTTTGATTTTGAAAGTGTAAATCTTCTTTTAAATCTATTCAGTATTGATTAATCAATGTGGAAGTCTATGTGGGTTTCTTCGGTTTCTTCTGCCATTATGCAAACGGCGTGCAAACGTAAAGCCGAAAAAATACCCGAATGATCACATGGCGGAAATCAAGCCAATAAACTGTCGCTATTGAAGTTAAGGTGGCTATATTAGCACCCTTTCGTAGAAATCGGGCATTATGCACCAATCACGATTGAGACGGCTTTTTTGTGAACCAATGAATTTTGAGAAACAAATATGCGTAGGTTTGGACAGTAAGATGAAAAAAAAAAAAAAAATCAGAAATACACGGACGATCGTAAAGTATTTCTTGCTTACGCAGAAATCCAAAAAGGTAGCTGTTGTTTGTATTGGCTTAGAAAATGTTATAAGCTTGCCAAAATCTAAAGTAGGAAACTTTAAATACAAAAGAAAGCTATCACCATACATATATATATTGTTCATACAAGAGAGGGCATTGTGTGCTTTGGAGCTTTACTGGAAGAGGGAAGGAATAACATTGCCAGTACTACAATGTAAACGTTGGAAAGAATTCCTAAGGATTATCCTGCCATTAAAAAAGTTGTACTTTGGTTTGACTCGTGCGTCGCACAAAATCGAAACAGTTATAAATCTGCTCTGCTCTTCAAGAGTTTATTTTTCGACAGAGATAGTTATAATCGAACGGAGGTTTTGTGAACCTAGTCGTTCCAGCATTCAAGAAGTTGATAATATTCATAGTCAAATTGACAGGGCCTTCTCTCCACTTGGGTTGGTGCAAATGCTACCAAATGTGAATCAAAAACATCCGTTCATGGTAATACAAGTGCAATCAGACAGCATTAAGAACTTCATTCAAGTTGCTGCATTGCTTAATTATAAATCTGTTCCGTAATTTTCTTTCAAAACAGTTGTTCATCGCAAAAACACTCCAAATCATGTCTTTTATAAAGAAAAATTTACCGATCCTTTTAAACAGGCTCAACTGATCAAGAGTCAACAAACCAGAAAGTCTAACCAAAAATTTCCATAAATCCCATAAGTTTTGCATAAGTTTTGAAAGCTAGCAGATTGATTTCAAAGGCCAAAAAGGATGATCTTGAGAGGATGTTTGCCTATATGTCTCCTATTAATGTTGCTTTTTGTAAGATTACATTAAAGTGAAAAAAGATAAGTTTGACACCAACCTATGCAATTTATATTTTAAAACTGCGTATTTAAAGATGGCGTTACATTTTCTAGGGCGAAGGTTGGCTATTTTGTCAATTGATTAATGTCCTTTGTATGTTCTCATGTGACTTATTTGTATGACATTGGTTTTTGTGATTATATTCAAACAGAAAATGAATGCACTTTTAAGGCTTTATCAGCATCTTATGATTGATAAATCGCTTCCACGTTCGCCATTTTGAAAATAAAATAAAAACAAACAATCTCCACTATTTACAAGATTATCTAACAGCGGTTTCAGGGCAAATCAATAACCTCGTATCAACCTGTACATAGAATAAGCCGTATTTGCTTGACTTTTGGAGATAGAACATAATAATTTTAAGGCGTTATCACGAATAAGGACATAGAACAATATCAGACTGTCGTTTGAAGGAGATTTTGCACTTGATTTTGGAAAAAGCTCACGGAGAAAGAACCAAATGATCCTGAAAAGCTTGAAAACAATCGGAGCTCATTTTTTCCAAAAATGGAGATAGAACAAAATAATTCTCACCTAACGTAGTGCCTCCAATGATCAAATGATCTCCAATATAATGATCTGTGATAGTTGCCCCCGCAGCGAGCGTAAGCGAGCGAGGAGGCATAGTAGTTTCACGAGATAGGCGAATGTCAGTTTCCGATTTTGTTCATCATCATCAACTTCATCCTCCAACTTTCGTGTTGACGTTACACGGTGGAATACAATTATTAGCTGACTTTGCTTTTTTTCCGTTTCAAAGCATGGTACTGTAAGTGGGAGAGACAGAATGTTTTTTCGTATCTCTTTCCTAATTTATTATTGTATTATACTATGTTATTTAGGAAGATCGTATGCTAAAATTGCTTGGACATTTTTCGTGTTACTTTTGTGTTGTTTTAGTGAAGTGAACGACAAGGATTTTGAAGCACAGCTTGAAATCTGAAATTTTGCCAACCATACATTTTATTTTTGTATATATATGTTTTAGCTCTAAATATTTCATTCAATAAACTTTGTTCAACGCACTAATTTTTGGCAAAGATTTTAATTGGATTTCTGTGTATGCAAGAAAGCTATATTACAAATTGTCTTTCTTCGTGTTTTTCTATTTTAACTGTCCTCCTCGCGCCAAACCTAATCATACTAGTGTGTGATCATGATCAGTAAAAGCTTTTTACATTTTCTTGTTGTTTTTTTTATAAACATTGGCTACTTTTTGTTTTGAATCAAAGTTTAAAACGCAGATTTCTAATGGATTTTTTGCTTTGATTTTTTTTTTAAAAAGTTTGTTTTTTTTCTTTTGGCTCTTACAGAATTTCTTTAACAAATCTTGTTTTGATTATAAAATACGTATCCATGGTTTCAGTTCACACACTTCTTTTGTTTGTAGCAAATACTTTCTGATATTACTTGTTAAGCCTTTATTACACTTTTTGAAAGGTATATTAGCATCAATAAAAAAAAAGTTATCCTAAAGAAAGTTTAACTCAATTACAACGTAAGTGAAAAACCGTGAAGACCATCCGTCAAGGAGTTTTCAAATCTGATCTCCCATTTCGAAATGATCATGCTCACAATTCTTCTTGTTTTTATTGTGTTTAGTTTATACAATGTTAACAAAAGTTTAAATGTATATATTTGTTTCTGTGTAAAGATTTGCAAAAACATTCATCTGAATTGTTTTGAGTTTTCGGACAAAAATTTGTTTTTGTTTCCGTTGTATAGCTTGCAATGTATAGCTTGCTGTGTGTACACATTGGAATGCTTGAGCGCGGGGGCATTTTTTAGCTAAAGCTACATGCTAGTTATATATTTAATTTAAGCTTTATGTAATTTTTTCTTTTGTAGCAGTCGATTTTAATTAGTCTTAATAGACTAACCATATTCTCTTGTAGAATCATTCACGATACTATCCATCTCACTACATTTGTTTGATTCTATAAGAGAAATGGTATTTTATTTTAGTAGTATATATAACTTATATCACAGCTTGTGTTCACAAAGATAAAATCCACACAACACCACACGAATTTTGCAATCTCCTCTTTATGATTTAAGTTTGTCGAATGTAATAACCTTGATAAGGAATAAAATCTTTATCAAATTAGAAACAGCGCTTTCCAGAATGCAGAAAAGCTCAAGTAACTCAACCAATTATATTTGGTCTCTATTTTGGTTGTGATGTGGCTATATAAAAAACTAAATGCACCAGACGAAGTTTCTTCGGGCCACCTTTTATAAAAATTTACACAGATTTTGTGTAATTTTCATGTCACGTGATAGCGTTCGCCAGGGTCTTCTTTGCCGCTATCGGTATATCTAAAAGGCAAGAGACCCTGGGTTCGAGTCAGAACACAAGCAGAAAAAGTTGAACTTGTTTCAACTTTTTCTAATCTTTCCGTCAGTAATGGAAATGAACAAAAAAATAATTTGAGAAAGAACCAATTACGCTCTTTCTCTGGTATTTGTATGTTCTGTCCGCCAAACGTTTTCAAGGAGTGGGAAGTTGCCTAATAAAGAGAAGGGAGAAGAGGAGGAACACGCACACGGAGATGGATGGAGAATTTTGGGAGACCTAGTCTAAAAATATCGGAACATTCATGTTTCCCGATTGATAAGCGGATTTCCCGAAAAATGTCGTAGCTCTTCTCGACAAAGATTGTTGCCTTAACCTTTCAGTTCTTGTTGGGCTGGTGGTATTAGGCATTTATGAGACTTTTCACGGGGTATTAAAGTGATCAGAAAAAGAAGTAATTTTTGTATTCTGATGTCCATGCAAAACAGAATATTTATTCACTTTGCCTACTAACTTAACTACATTGAAAACACCATGATGTTTGTTACATACACATCAATCGCTCATTGTCACTGTTTTTGCCAATATCAGGCTTCATCAGCATGCCTAGGTTCCCATTAGGAACCAGGCATGGACAGCAACATCACACATTGATTTACACATTTGAACATAAGGCAAAAAGAAATAACATGTCTCAAGCGAATGAAACTAAGTTAAAAAAATTATATAAAGTGTGTTTCATAAAGTTGGCCAGGGAAATTTTAAAGCTGTTCTTTTAAATGAAGATAGCGAATTTCAAAGAATTTTTACATCGATGGAAAGCAATTTTCAATTTCCTTCAGCTGGTATATTTTTGTGTAAAATGCAAAGTGGTTTTTCCAAATTGTTTTAAAAAATCTTTTCTTTTGATTCACATCTTAATCTTAAGGATCGGATACAGACAATACAAACACAAGTTGGGCCTAGTTTAATAAGTTCAGTAAATTTAGAGATTCTAAAATTTGGTAATGAAACACTAAAACTTATGGATCTTTTTTTATTGCTTCTTACTCGCTGAAGATGTTTAGCATGCTGAGGACTTCCAACTTTCTCAGAATAATTCTCCCTACGTTTTTGCTTTGTGACAATATGGTTTTCTGTTCCACTGGCATTGAATTGAATTATTTTTTCTTTTTCTATTTTTGCATATAGTTGCTTTAATTGTAGTGATAGCATCTTGATCGCATGAATGGCAATATATTGGATGTCATACTGTGTTTCATAACTTACAATAAGTCCAAGCATATCTTTTATAAATACATTTAATTTACTTAAAGAAATAATGTCAAGTAATGTTGAAGTGCCATTTGGAGCAGATGAACAGTTAGAATTACCAACTACTTTACTGTGCGAATCAAATAAATATATTGAATGTTTTCGAAAATCCCAGATAAGTGCAAAACTGTAACCTGCACAAGTAAAAATAGCACCGTTACCCGTATCATTGGCTGTGAGATTTGAAAAAGGTCAATTTCTTCTAAAAACAGACGATTTACCATACTTAAAAAATTAACTTGAACCGACTCGGTTTCAATGAATATATTACGGGGAATTTGATCAACTGCTAAGAGTCCTGTGGCTTGCAACAAATTAACCACCTTGATTCAAAACATAGTCTAAATCCCAAGATTTCCATAATGATACTCTCTTGATAGCACTGAAGCTTATTCCAATGTAAGCATCATTTCTGGTACATTGAAAACCTGCTGTTTCACCAAATTATGGATCACCTTGGTAAAAAGATCCTTGAACTACTTTAGAAAAATGTGGTCCTGGGTTACTCTCAATTCCATATACAACTAACAAAATAATTTTTAAAGCAACTAACTCAAATTGAAACAGAATAAAGCAACATATAATAATACTACCAGTAGAAACATAACTAATAATACTTGATAATAATAATAAATAAAATAATAATTGAATAGTACTGAATTGTGCTGGATAATGTCATTCAGTAATGCTGAGTTTACATGAACAAAAATATGAACGATGATAAGGAACAAAAACGTCATTCAAGATAATATAATATACCGCAGAAACTACGTTCGCTTCGAAGAATGACAGCGCATGTTGATGTGAACGATCAAGACTTTTGATCATGTAACTTCCGGGCTAAAACAATTTCCACACGAAACTTTTGTATTCCAAACACCTCGCGTATAACGCGATTTGAAAAACAATAGCTTTATTTAAAAGAATTTTAAATATCTCCCTGAATTGAAGGAAGCAATCAACTTGTCATAGTACAATATTTCTGGAGTTGAAGTTGACGATGATGAAGAAGAAAGACAAGATAACATTTTCCAAGTATATCAATTAATTATATTTCTTAATTCACTGAAAGTTAAGGAGATATTAGTAAGATTAGTAAAGCATAGTAAACAAGATGCCCTTGCAGGCATAAGGATTTCTGCAAAATCAGCTGAAGTATGAAAAAAGAAAGACTACGACATTCTTGAAATATAAGAAAAGTTTAAACCGCAATAGATATTTATTAAATTTCTGATCACGTACTCCCCAAAAATTTGGAAAAACATAATTGTCACTATACAAAACTTTATACCAATAAACATCAATAAACTTGATTATCTGAATGACATATGTTCTTTATTTTGTTGGTACGAAATGATATTAAGGATTCAGTGAATTCAGATAAGACAATGAGTATGCATGTAAGTCAATGTAAATGTTATGAATTTAATATGTATCGTCAATCTTCCTAACAGAATTCCTAAGGACAAAAAGGAAAGCATAGATTTTATTGATACGAAATACATTTATATACATACAAAATCAACATACATAACTGAAAACAGAAATTTGTGCTTTAATTTGAGTAACAATAATGTCATTGCCATCTTTTAAATTAAAAACATGCATTACCTGAACTAAATTTCATGAAAAGTTTATACAAATTTATTCAGAAACTTAAAAAACAATAAATTTTTAATTACGTATACACGTCAGGGCATTATGAAAGCATAACTGACACAATACGAACCTTACATTACCTTCTAATAAACTTAATGAACAAAATAACATCAAATTCATATGCTTTCAGATATCACAGTGATTACGTATGTATGGTAATCTTCCTAATTACGAAAAGACTTCCCAAACACAAAAAGTAAACAAAGATTAGCATTATGAAAAATATGACCTAAACTTACCAAAATTAGCAAACATAACTGAAAACAGAAATTTGCGTTAAAAGATGTCCAGTATTTAGAATTTACAGACAATCAAGGTAAGTTTCAATTTGCTATCGTAAAAAGTAAGTCCCCATTTCTAATTTAGGACATTGATAATACAGTCAAGAACTATACAAGTATATAATAGGCTAAAATAGCTAGAGAAATATCAAACATAAAATGAAATGCACAGCCACCACAGGCAGAGGGTAGACAAGACATTCCTTGTATATTGTTGGAGCTGAAGAGGAATCTGAGCTGATCTGTATGTATCCAGAGCTTAAAAAGCACTACAGCCCACACATGAAACACATAGTATTTTGCATCTAGAAAGGCTTAAAAGAATCCCAGACATTTTTCAAAAAATAAAAGTTGCACAAACTGTTTTCACAAAACATTGAGAACTTGTTTTTAGAAAAGAATGAACGTAGTAGAATGGTTGTAAGATAATTATAAATTTCTACCCTTTACTTTCGGTTTTGGAAGTGCAAATCTTCTTACTTTTGGAAATTCAAGGTTTCTTCGGTCACGCTGTGGTATACCATTATGCGAACGGCGTGCAAATGTAAAGTCGAAAAATACCCGGATGATCACATGGCGGAAATCAAGCCAATAAACTAAGCGCTATTAAAGTTTATTAGCACCCTTTCGTAATAGTGGCACTTTATGCACCAATAAACATTGACACGCCATTTGTATGAACCAATGAAATTCGAGAAACAAATATGCGCCGGTTTGGACAGTAAGATGAAAAAAAAAACAAGATGCCCTATCGGGCAGAAGGATTTCTGCAAAATCAGCTGAAGTATGAAAAAAGAAAGGCTACGACATTCATGAAATTTAAGAAAGGTTTAATCCTTTCCGCAATACAAATTTCTGATCAGTACTCCCCAAAAATCTGGATAGAACATAATTGCCACTATGCAAAACTTTATACCAATAAACAACATTAAACTTGACTATATCTGAACGAACGACATAATGTTCTTTATTTCATTGGTACGAAATGATATTAAGGATTCAGTGAGTATGCATGTATGTTAATGTAAATGTTACGAATTTATGAATTCAATATGTCTTGCCTGTCATCCTAATATAATTCCTAATTCACAAGCACAAAAAGGAAAGTGTAGATTTTAATGATACAAAATACATCTATATAAGCATTAATTATAACAAAAGAACATTAAATTTAAATAGATACTTTAAGATATCACAGTGATTACGTAAGTTTTTCAATATATACGGTCAATCTTCTTAATTACGAAAAGACTTCCCAAACACAAAAAGTAAACAAAGATTTGGATTATGAAAAAATATGACCCAAACTTACCAAAACTAGCAAACATAACTGAAAGCAGAAATTTGTATTAAAAAAAGATGTCCGCCATTTACTAAAATTTACTGACAGTAAAGATAAATTTCAGTTTGCTATCATAAATAGGAAGTCCCCATTCCTAATTCAAGACATTAATAATACAGCCAAGAACTACACAAGTAAATAAGCTAAAAAAGCAGCTAGAGAAACATCAAACATAAAATGATGCACAGGCAGGGTAGACTAGACATTCTTGTTGAGCTGAAGAGGAAACTGAGCTGAGCTGTACGTACCCAGAGCTTAAAAAGCATTACAGCCCACACATGAAACAAACAGTCTTTTGTATTTAGAAAGGCTTATAAGAATCCCAAACATTTTCCAAGAAACAAAAGCATTCCTTTTTCACACACTGTTTTTACAAATCATTGTAAACTTTTTTTCAGAAAAGAATGAGCACAGTAGAATCATTGTAAGATAAATTATCTACCCTTTACTTTCGGTTTTGGAAGTGTACATCTTCTTTTAAATATATTCCACATTGATCAATAAACTTTTGGAAATCTAAGTGGGTTTCTTCGGTACCGCTGATAGTATACCATTATGCGAATGGCGTGCAAATGTAAAGTCGAAAAATACCCGGATGATCACATGGCATGGCGAAAATCGAGCCAATAAGATCAGTTAATTAGCAGCCTTTAGCATGAGTGGCGCTTCATTCACCAATAAACATTGACACGCCATTTGTATGAACCAATGAAATTCGAGAAACAAATATGCGCCGGTTTGGACAGTAAGATGAAAAAAAAAAAAAAACAGAAAAACACGGACAATCGTAAAGTATTTCTTGCTTACGCAGAAATCCAAAAATAAATTTCATGATAGTAATGAAGATAGTCTGGAAAGGAACATTGAAGTGAGAAGCACATGCAAATGCAAAGGTAGATGTTTAAATCAATGTCCTTGCCTGGGTAATGGTATTTCTTGCCTTCACAGTGTTATTGCTTTAGATCCAAATGTGAAAACAAAATAAATGTTTAACTGAACAAAGGTAAATTTGATCAAATGGTTTTGGTCAAGACTATGGGACAAATGTACAGGCTGTCAAGTCATGTATGTCATAAATAATGACAAAAAATTTGGAAAAAATTACAAAAAAATAAAAACTTTAAAGAATAAAATGGCAAAAAAATGACACTTTCTGACTATTTGATGTATTTTTCTTAACAACGTAACATTGAAACAATTTTATGCGGAATAAACAAAAGCAATGAAGGACAGCATGAAGATAAAATTGCACTAATGTATAATTAAGTATTAATTAAGTTATTATAATTCAGGTTGGTAAGGAACGAAAAAAACCATTCAGAAATCAAAATTCAAAATCAAGTTCGCGTAATTTCTACAAATTATCTGTGATTCATGATTGGGACAAAAATAGTAGCAAAACTTTAAGTTGAAGGCGCTATTAATGTTGGACAGGTGTTGTGGCTGCCCTATAAGTACAGCACAACATTGATTTCTGGGGGAGGGCCAATTTACATTTCTTTTGCACTTTTGCCACATGTTTTTGTCCAAGATTGAAGATTTTGTATTTAAAATTGTACTTTAGTTATATTTGAAAATGTATATCAGTGCAAATGTCAACCTATAAGTATAATATTGCAGCATAGTCGTGTTGCTGGTCTGTTGCATATTCTGCTACATGAGGAATGTAGGAACTCCAACCCAATTGTCAACAATCATTGTCAATTGCAAAAAGAGCAAATAAACAATGCCAAAGCTGAGTGTGAGTTGTCAAATTCTATATGCAAGAAAAAACTTGAAACAAAATTTCTTGTAAAGAAAGTGTTTTTATAACAAACATGCATATAAGAAACATGAGGCTCAAATTCTTAAAAACGTAAGAACCTTGTAAGAAACAAGACATGATTTGAGGTAGGAATTTTCTTCCTGTGAAGCCCTATATGAGATAAAAAAAAAGGCAGAATCTACTTCTCATTGACCGCAAGTCAACTTACATCGACGGTCGAGGAGACTTTTCCGGGAGGATCATTTTGAGATGCACAAGACAAAAGGCCAATCAAAACAACTAGAGTTTGCGTCAAAATTTCAATGAAAACTTTAAACTTTTGAAGTAAATCCTTCGTGTTTTTTGCCATATCCGATTGCGAACTTTATTTGTTAACCACGCTTATACGCCATTTTGATTTGAACTATGTAAAACTCTGTCCCTCGTTTCAGACCTATTTTCTATTGTTCTAATGAGAGATTCAGACTGATGACATCATCACAGTGCACCCTGCAACTCTACTGGTAATGGTTCATTATCTTTCAACAATCAACCTTGCAAATGTTTTCTTACAAAAAATCTCAGTACCTTTCATGTAAAATCTACATGAGAAATTTTGGTTGAAAGTGCGCTGCAATATTTGCTATGTTACAGAATTGTTTGAATTGTGTATTTCTGCATAGAAATATTTACAACTTTTCATACAGCTTAAGCTATTTAACTGAGGTTTGTATCCCTTAGTAGTGTGTAATTTTTCCTATTTTATTTACTGGCTGATTGGAATTAAAAGACCTATTTTTCTAAATTGATTTTTCTCAAGCTAACAGAATCTACAACTTTTGCGACAACTGGTTGCCATATATTTTTTCCAGGCATCATAATCACTTTTGCAATGTTTTAGATATTTGTAGCAGTCAACGACTTTGTCTCGACAGCCTATGAAAATAAATAATAGTGAGAAGATTATGAAAAGTACTTTAAAGCCATGTTTGAAACGCAAATCATTGTTGGTGTGGACAGAAAAATATCCTCAAAACGCCAGAATCTGCGAATCAAAGGCTAAGCTTTAATCAAACTGTCGCAACTGGATGTTCAAACAGTAAATGTGGTACTAAATATTCAAACAATTTTTATGAAAATTTCTATTAATTCGATTATATTGAAATTGGAGTCATTTCTCAAATTATTTTGACAAAAAAAATTGTCCCTAATTTGGACCAAATTTTCAAAGTTTTTAACTTTTTCCAACGTGATTCGTAAAATATCGTTTCTTGTTTTCATTTCCCTTAGACCTGGAACTTCATCATTGGCCCTATATAATCACAAGAAAACATACCTGGTGCTTGCGTTGGCTGATTGGTGGGTATGGGTCCACCTAAAGTAAATGATATTTTACAGAACATTTTTTTTGCTTGGACTGTGAGTTATGAACATCTTGATACTTCTTATTACACGATTCCACGATTTTTCTAATTTTTCCCTCCATTAACTTTGGTTCTCTCTTTGCATTTATCGAAGGTTCTTCGCATCCTCCAAGAGGGAACACTAAATGTTGGACGCCTTATGGTTGCTTCCCGAAACGTTTTGATATTTATCGCCAGTGCGCTACTTTCTATTTGCGCTCCAGCGATCAAGGATTTAAAAACCAAAGAGTCATCCTCTATACTAACAATAACTTTGAAGAATCTATTAAAAATTAAACATGAACCTTTTCTTTGCAAAACGTTATTTTTGAAAACTGACATGGTGTACTTCTTCCCAATGTCTATCCAAAAATTAATAACTTTAACTCGGGTTGTTTCTACACTGATACTTTCACATGCCGAAAAAAGGTTTTCCTTGTAAATATTACTTCGTGTTCATTCTGAATGCGCCTTTTCTTCTTTCTCCTTACATGTTTGCATAACAATTTTTCACCCTTATAAAATTAAGATGACTAAACTATTGAAAAACACCATAGAAATATCGTATTAACATTCTTGTATCCTCTATCGTCGTTTTCCATCAATCATCTTTCAATATTACATTCTCATCTCAGTCTCTTTACTTTTTTCCACATTTTCATTGGGTTGGGATAATTTCTATTTTGATAGTGAGCTTATTTACACAGAAAGTTGGGCAACGTACTTAAGACGACAAATCGGTGAGAATTAAGCCAAAAGATGCATATTTTTCAAAGAATTCTCCGTCTGAAAAATGATTTAAAATAGAATCTTCTTATCTCAAAAGATTTCTTACCGCTGCATCTGTATAATAAGTTGAGTTGCTTTATATCGATCTGACTGAATGCTGATCTTTGTCCAATCACATTTTGCATATTAGGATCTTTCGTTACAATTGTGACCCTGCAAGTTTCTCGTCACATTTTGGCCAATTTTCCAAACATAAAATATATCCCTGTAGACCTGTACATGCATTACGTGACTACAAACAAATTCTCGTTTTCAAACTGAATATAAGTGAAGTTGGCGCTCTTTAAAAAGAGAAACGACACCTTATTGAACAAATTAAAAATAAGTTAGGCACGTAATAACCGATCAAGTTAGAAACAAGACGATGTATACAGTGCTGTAATTCATGAAAAGGTCTATTAGATCTCGAGATGTTTTCCCTGGATATATTTGGCAGAACGGTGCTTTAGTGAAATAAGGACTTCCTACGAAGTAACAGACAAGAAACATAATGTTTTCAAGCTCTTCACGTTCACACGAAACAAGCTACCTTCGTCCTATCCCAAATGCTGTTTTACTGTAATGCATTATGCTTCTGAAATCGTATGGTGTTCCAAGAGAGTCGATTTCAGAGTATGTTCTCTTCTTGAAGTTGTGTTGTGCTCCTAAAGCGGTAAACAAATTCTTCGGTTCTATCGTAATTCAAGGACGGGTTTTAAAAGTAATCAATAATGAAAATGGTGAGAACACGATAAATACAATTTGAACTTATTACAAGGAATGGCGATTAAAATAACTTCACGTGAAAAACGGTCGCCTTTACTGAATTATGAAAGATGTCTTTATCACAATAAAAACATGAATATATATATAAAAAAAGAGAACAAATTTCTATTTTAGCTCTCATTCTCTTCAAAAATTGCCGCCCGTGAAAGTTTCTGCTATATAGAAAAACGTCAAATGGATGAGCGTAAGAAAATTCCCTTCACAGTTGATAACACAACAAACAAAACGGATAGCAGAACACTATAAGAAGATATAACTAGATGATATGGATGACCATTGGATTGAAACATGTTTGTCACGGTCTGGTCTGGATTGCTCATGGTACACTCCTAGAAAATAACACCATTTTCAACAAAATGCTTTGGTTTATAACTGTACAAACAACTTTTTACCTGATGTTGACATACCAAGAGAATGCGCGATTTCGTGTAGGACCGTTCCATGTCTGAGACATCCCTTTGGAAGTGAGATGAAATTTCCACCCCCATTTCTGCCAACTGGTGAAGAACATCTACGATGCAATTCAATAGAATATTGAATTTAGTGCTTCTTCTAAGATTTATTTGTGACTTTGATTTCTAATAGGACAGCAGAATACGCACCCTCCTCCGTTGTAGAACTCGATGTAAGCTCTTTCTCATCTCCTTGGTTGTAATCTTATGCAGGTGTGTTTTTCATAATCCTGTGCGGCTTTCTGCACAGCCGATTTGGATTCAGATGGGACTAAAGAATATTAAAATAAGTAGAATACGATTCTTACAAAGGTAATGTACAAAACCAAATCACGGTCAAATAAAACTTTTTGTAGGCAAATATTGAGGAAAATTAAGAAGAATATAGTAGGTAACTAACGTCCAGATCTGAATGAATAGGGTACCACCACATATTTCCCTGTTTTTGGCCATAACCTGTCTTTTCTTGTTGCATATCCATAATTGCCTTGTTCAATAGCTTGTTTCTGATCCGGAGATAAGACAATATCCTCTTCAAAGAGACCGGGATCTAGAAATAAAAAATTATATAAATTGAAAAAGTGTACCTTCCGTATTCTATGCTAAAAACATCATCAAATCAGGTCATACCTTACACTACAAGGAAATATAATCATCTTTTCTATAAAAATTACTTTGTCTTAATCCCTCAAAATTATATTTTTTTCAAAACATTTATATTTATATTTTACCGTTAAACAGTAGTTAAATGAAATAAATGGAAACAGCAATCAAATACGCTTACTCTCTTGTTCAGGCACCCATCGGTAGTCCTCCAAATCAACAAGCCTACCTTTTACCTTACTTAAACTGCAAAGCTGTAGCATCATGTTAGGTCACCTGTCATCTGTTGTGTGCACAACTGTTTATAAATCGTGTTTCTCATTGGTTTGTTTAAAGTCAAACTTTAAACATCGGTATTTCATAATCTGATGTGAAAATAGAAAAATAGTTTTTCATTGGGATTCATTAAAAATATGTTTATATAGAGTTTCACGGTGTAAATGCGTTTTGAAAATGTTACTCTCATTTTTAAGCTGCCAATGTTACTTATTAAGAACGGCCAAAAAAAAAAAAATTCAAGACGAAAATCTGCAAATCATCGTACATCCTGAGTTGTCAATCAAGCTAAAAGCACAAACTTCTGCTATGTGGTAATTTTTGTAGATGTGTATTTTCAAAACGAGAAACTGTGTTTATTTTTTGTGTTCTGGATTAGAAGCCTATTGTAAGTTTACGGAAATTTCAATAAACGCCTGTGATTGGTTGATAGAGGTGTTTCCACCAGCAGTAGGAATCTGACACAGTCAACTTAGCGTGATTCTTCAGTGATTTCAGCTTTTGCTTAAGGTGATGATACACCAGTCGATTTTTTCCTTTCGACATGTCGAACCGATATTGCGCATGCCACTTTTTTTAATAAAAAATTGCTGTCGAAACACATGATACACGCGAGCAATTTTCTTTCTAAAAAATGTCTTCAGAAAGTGAAGACGATATTATAGCCGCAGCGTGTATTATTATTTCTGAATGTACGAAGAAAAAGACAAAAAAAAGAAAGATCTGGACAAAGCCATGGCTGAAGAAAAGGACAACGTTTGGGATCTACGATACGCTTCTAAGGGAATTTAGACTAGAAAGCGTTTGTTTCTTTCTTTTTTAAGTATTTTTGATTTAAAGCAATATATATATTATTTACCTGAAATTTCAAGCTTCTCACACAACCTCTTGATAGCATTCGCTTTTTCTACCCTGTTTTTATATAAATTGTTTCTTACATTCCATAAACTTTCTTCCAGTGACCATTCACTGATAAATGTTTCTGTAAAATCATATTTACTTGCCATGTTAATGAGTACGTATGCACATGAAAAATGATTTTTTTTTCTTCAAAACAACAAAAAATAAGCTGAAATCTCTTTAAAACGCACTTTGAGTATGAAAATTTGTCGAAAAATTTCCAACATGTTGGAAATTTTTCGACATCGAAAGATTACAATTTCAACACTTTTCAACAAGCAATTTTCGCATGATACACCCTTCAATTTATCGAATTCGACAATGCGCAATATGGGTTCCACATGTCGCAAGCAAAAAATCGACTCGTGTATCATCACCTTTACGGAACTCAGTCACAACCTATATTGAAAATGTCTGGACGTGGTAAAGGAGATAAAGATCTTGGAAAAGGAGATGCTTAAAGTCACCGAAAGATTCTTCGTGATAACATTCAAGGCATCACTAAACCCGTTATCAGTCGTCTTGCTCGTCGTGGCAGTGTGAAACGTTTGATTTACAAAGAAAGCGTACTTAAAGTTTTCTTGGAAAATGTTATCCGTTATGCCGTGACTTACACCGAGCATGCAAAAAGAAAAGCCGTCACCTCTATGGATACCATTTACGCTTTGAAACGCCAAGGCGGAACACTGTACGGATTTGGTTAAGCTACCTCACTACAAAATTCAACGGCTATTTTTAAAGCCACACATTCATAAAATCATGCACTTAGTCTACCTTACTGTGATTACTGCACTCTTCTATGCTTGAGTTTATAAGTTACCACTGAGTTTTACTTTCTCAGACTTTGTTCTGACGTCTGTAAAAATTTCATTTATAAGACAGAAAAAAGGATCAAATTCTATCAGAAAACGGCGATACGCAACATGATTGGCTACTTAATTAATTTCATTGTTCTTTCTGTTATTTGATTGGCTAAAAAAATGTATATCGATCCCAAATATTATCAGAAAAAAAAAGTTACTTTTTGAAGATATGCTGCGCGCTTAAAGTTTCTTTGACGTTATACTGTTTAAGTACGATTAATTTTTGATTAATTAACTTTTCCACGTGATGAAGGTGGAAAAGCTAAGGCCAAGGCCAAGACAAGATCTTTCAGAGCTGGACTTCAATTTCCTGTTGGTCGTGTACATCGTTTCTTGAGGGTCAGTACGCCAACCGAATTGGATCCAGTGCACCCATTTACTTGACAGCAGTACTGGAATACTTATCTACTGAAATCTTGGAGTTGGCTGTTTAGGCAGCTCGTGACAACAAGAAGGCCAGGATCATTCCGCGACATTTGCAACTTGCCATCCCTAACAACAAAGAATTGAACAAACGCCTGTCCGGAGTTACCATTTCCAGCGGTGGTTGTGTTGCCAAACACCCAAGCTTTATTACATCCCAAGAAGAGCGACAAAGGCCAGAAGAAATAAGCGCTTTCCAGTACTTTCCGTAAAACGGCTTTATAGCGACACATATGACAAAAAAACAAATTACGGCAACCTATTTTTAAAGTGTTGATTTCAGCGCGTTCATGTTCATTTCTTATTTTCTCGTTTTCTGATATGGCAAATAGGAAAAAGATTTTTTTCCGTGAAGACAGACAGACAGATCCCAAGGGTGTTTCACTTCACCGTACTCTGGAGGCATTACTAACGCGGACGCAGGCTCTCACTACCAGAAATTGTACGGTCGAATTACCGACGTTTGCGGTAAACGCAGAGGTCAGCCCAAGCGCAGTGCAATTGCAAAAGCCTCACTGTGTAAGAACCCCTCGGTGATCAGGTCTTTAAAAATGTATTTCAGAAAGTTATCACACCTCCATAAATACAAAATTTGACACGATCGGCTATTAATGCCGAAAGTGTAACTCCCCCCTGCCCCATTCCTGATGTCCCATTATTTACAATATATAAATGAAAATTACTAAATTAAACTAAAAATCCCTTTCGTAGTTTACAGTCTTTTTTTAACTGTTCTTTTACATTATCGATATGCTTGTTCATATTTATTTCGCGTTTTTGGCATTTTGCATAATCTTCGTCTTGTTATTCTATCTCCAGAAGCGTATTCAAGGTCAGTCAAAAAAACCTGGAGGAGTCCAACATTACCATATTTCTTTTCAGTCTTAAGTGGCGATAAGGTTATTTGCACGCTTTCCTTTACTTCTCTAAATGACTAAACTCTCCTCCACAAATTTGACTGAGCTCTGGCTACGCCTCTGATCTCTTTCTTCTTGTAGGCATACTAGGAGTGTTTTTCCTATGCCTTCTACTATTTTTTCTTTATCTTCTTTAAGTTTTTCAATGAAGATACTATGTATCATGTTTGGTGTCATTTTGTCTTGTTCGTATTCTATTATCGTTTTTTCGTATTTGGTGTGATTTTTGGATCATGGTAAAAAATAAAGGGGTAAAAAGTGACATTTCAACAATTGTTGTTTAATGAGCTCTACAGTTTGGATAAATGGGGTTACTTTCTAGCTATCTTTTTCTTTAGGACCCGTAGTAGCTCTGCAACATTTTAGAAAAAACACAAAATTCTGAGGTTACCCCAAACTAAAGATATGCATAGATATGCAATGTTGGATGTTTGAGGTTCCAAAATTGAGGTTACCCTATTAAATACTTTATAACTCTGTTATTCTTTGTCAGATTTTAATAAAATTTGGTTTATATGTAGCTAAGATATCAAACTTTTAGTTTTTTGTTTGTTTTACAAGGTTACCTTACTTCAAATGTTGTAAAAATGAGGTTACATATGACTGTTACTTTATGGTTCATCAAGAACCTTATTTCACTCTTTTTTTCACAAAAAAGAAAGACATTGTCTTCCTGGGTTCCTGTCCTAACAAAACGAAAGGAAATTATATAAAAATTGGTTGGATTGTTGAGGTTACAACATAACTTGTCTAAGTATAAACTAGTGTGTTTTTTTAAACAAGATCGAATATGATTTAGACTTTATAGATGAGTTTCTAAGTGACGTGATGTTTATAAACATTAGCGTTTTTTGCTCGATAATTGCTGTGAGTTTCAACATAAATGCTTAATAGATCAAGTCAATTTCCTACCAATATGCGCACGCATCTTGGTTGGCAATTAGATGCTCTCTGCTCACTGTCGGTTAAACCGGTTCTCAGGAGGCGTTTTTAAGACAAAAAAAATTATTAAAAATAATACTCATTAGCACTCGAAATCTATTTTTGTGAAGTTTATTAAATTTTTAGTTTAAACAGATCTTTAACTGGTAATTAACATCAGAAACTCATCTACAGTGTGTCCCAGAGAATTTCGGTCTGAGATTTTAACAAACTGTAACTTTTCACACACATATCAGATTTTAGAGATTTTTACATCATTCCAAAGCATTTCTTTCAAGGATTTTAAAAACCTATTATTTAAATAATTTAGTCCAACACCTTTGCAGTAAAAAGGATTTCTTTAAACTGTCACGGTCATTAACTCCTTAATGGTTAATAAAAGTAAGTTTTCGCGTGCGGTTATTCTTTTGTTTATAAAGAACATGTCGTGGTGTTATTGAACACACTAAAATTATAATCTCATCACAAAGTTAAAAATTGTGAGACGGGGCTTCTACAAAATTGTTTTGACATCATATGAGCAATCTTTAGTTTTCACAAAAGCTTTTCTCCTGTGAGATCCAGAGTGTATCAGAGTTAAGAAGTAAAATTGCTGACGCAGCAAATAATCTTAAACAAAATCAAAATTTTATTCACCACTCTTTATGACAGCAAGGGCAAATTGCTGTGTCAAGAGAAACGGGGGACATGTTGAGACAGCTTAAAGTTTTGTTTTTAATGACTCTTGTGTTTTACAGTCACTTGACTTGTTATTGTTTTTGATAATGATCGTTGATAGGTGTATTGAAAGATGTGCTAATTAACCATTAAGAAGATAATTGGATTTTTCCATGGTAAAATCTATAATTGTTTCCAAACTAAAAGGTTTTGGAGAACAAAATGTATACTTTTAGAATCTATGAATAAAATCCTATCGAATGGTGTAAAAATTGCTGAAATCTGATATATGTGTGAAAAGTAATGAGCTGTTAAAATCTCAGACCGAAATTCTCTGGGACACACTGTACAGTGTGTCTTTCTTGTGACTATGCTAAAATGTAACGCTACATTTACATGACAAAAATATTTTTTCGTGAAATCCTTGCTAAAAACAACTTTTTCACACAAAATAACAAAAAAAAATTCAAGCTAGGTACATTCGACATGTGAGCCATTTCTTTGCATACAATGGTTAGTTCGCCCCATCATGGCATTAAAAGAACTCCTGATAATGGCGGGATTTTGTCTTAGTACGTTTACTTCATCAACTATCCTCCTTCGTAATTCCACCAAATTAGCAGGAGGGGTACGAAAAACTTTCTACTTGAGATAACCCCAAAGAAAAAAGTCCAAAGGAGTCAGATCGGGAGATCTGGGCGGCCATTCAACGGGATGATGGAGAGCAACCACACGGTTTTGAAACTTTGTTCTTAGAAGTCGACGGATTTCGAGTGAGCTATGGGCTGGGGCTCCGTTCTGAAACCACCAGATGTTTTGAAAAATAGGACCGGCGTACAATCCAAACGCTCTTGCTATTCCAGGAAACGCAAACTGTTCCAACATTTCTTTATAAGCTCGTGCGTTAACATTTCTATTGAAAAAGAAGGGTCCCATAATCTCTCAATTACCACATAGGCCAATCCAAACATTCAGCTTTTGGCGGGAAGAACTTTTCTCGAACTTAAAATCACGAGGAGGCTGGCCTTTGGGAGCATAACAAAGAACGTTCTGCGTGTTTACTCTGCCACACATGTGAAAAGCAGCCTCGTCTGCAATAACAATGTTGGCCAAAAAAACGTGGATTGTGGGCATTGTGAGAAAACCATCTACAGAAACGCAACCTTCTAGCCATGTTACCATTTTGCAGCTCTTGCACAACATGTATCTTGTAAGGATGCCAACGTAAATCTTTTCTGGTAATTTCGTTAAATGCTGTTTTGGATAGGCCAGTTGGGTTGCGTCGGCAGGAAAAGCTATTGGGCTGCTGAGCTAATAACTGTCTCGCTATTTGGATGTTTTGTTGGCTTCTCGCTGTTCTCCTCCTACCACTCCTTTCTTTATTCAAATTTTTGCTAGTGCCTTCAGTGTTATATTTTTCTACATTTCTAAAAATCGTGCTATTCGAAGGTGGATTAACGCCAGGAAATTGCTGTTGAAAAGCTGCTCGTACAGTCACAAAACTTCTACTTTCATGATATTTTTTCACAACAAACACTCTCTGTTCCACTGTAAGCTGCACAATGAGTGAGTTATCGATATTTTATTCTGGTTATAAAGGTTTTCAGAGAGCACGGGGAATAAGTTTTCATTGAAGAATTAATTTTACGTTTAAGCACATTTCACACAATCATTAAAATATTTGTGAGTTTTCAAAAATTTTCGTGCAGACTTTAACACAGCAATACTCAAGACAACATTTTACTGAAAACAAAAGGATAATTGATCGTTAAGTGTTGAGTTTATTGATCTTTAAGAAGTTAATGACCGTATCGAAACATTTAAACCCGAATAACTTTCTAAATATTAAACTTCACAAAATATATGTATCTTTTCTGAAAAGTTAAGAAAAAGATCTTTTAAATGATATAAAAATCGCTTGTAACGAGTAAAAACTTCAAAAGTTACAGCTTTTTAAATCTAGGATTCCGTTTTTTTCAGGACACACTGTATAGGATACCCTATTTATATGGATATAAAGATAATCAATTAGCTTGAAGCTGTTAGTCATGCTCGCTAGTGAATTCTTTTATAATTGTAAATTTGTTAGTTTCATGAGGTTACCCAATGTTTAGTTAAATGGACAGAAAGTGTTTGAAAGATTGGAAAGTTTTTAAACTTATTAGATTATTAGGTTGAAATAAATTACTTCGTAAGACATTTTTGTTGACCTTTTAAGGTTACTTAGTTTTTATAGTGACCAATATACTTTTAAAAGACTACCTTGACGTCATTGCTTATACAGAAATTATACAAACATTTTAGATTGTCGTTTTTTTTCCATTTCAAATTTTGTTCTTAGTTCATTTCTTTTACAAATCTGTTTGTTACTAGTAACCTCAGAATGATTACTTGCCTTATAGTATATAATATTTGGATTTCTGCGTAAGCAAGAAAGCCTTTACGATCGTCTTTGTTTTTTTTTCATCTTACTGTCCAAACCTAGTCATATTTGTTTCTCCAATTTGATTGGTTCGTACAAAAGCCGTCTTAATGTTCATTGGTGCATAAAGCGCCACAATTTCACAAGGGTGCTAATTAACTTTAATAGCGCTAATTTATTGGCTTGAATTTCTGCCATGTGCTCATCCGGGTATTTTTCGACTTTACATTTGCACGCCATTCGCATAATGGTATACTATCAGCGTGACCGAAGAAACCCACTTAGATTTCCAAAAGTTGGCTGATCAATGTGGAATAGATTTAAAAGAAGATTTACACTTCAAAAACCGAAAGTAAATGGTAAAAATTTTTAATTATCTTACAATGATTCTACTGTGTTCATTCTTTTCTAAAAACAAGTTCTCAATGTTTTATAAAAAACAGTGTGTGAAAAAGGAATGAATTCTTTTGGGTTTTTTTTGGAAAATGTATGTATGGGATTCTTTGAAGCCTTTCTTAATACAAAAGATAGTTTGTTTCATGTGTGGGCTGTAATGCTTTTTAAGCTCTGGATACGTACAGCTCAGCTCAGTTTCCTCTTCAGCTCCAACAACATACAAGGGAATGTCTTGTCTACCCTCTGCTTGTGCATCATTTTATTTGATGTTTCTTTAGCTATTTTAGCTTATTTACTTGTTTCTTGGCTGTATTATCAATGTTTTGAATTAGGATTTTTGACTTACTATTTACGATAGCAAATTGAAACTTACCTTGATTGTCTGTAAATTCTAAATACTGGACATCCTTTAACTCAAATTTCTGCTTTCAGTCATGTTTGCTAATTTTGGTAAGCTTAGGTCATAGTTTTCATAATCCTAATCTTTGTTTACTTTTTGTGTTTGGGAAGTCTTTTCGTAATTAGGAAGATTGACTGTACATACGTAATCACTGTGATATCTGAAAGCATATAAATTTAGTGTTATTTTGTTCATTAAGTTTATTAGAAGTTAATGTAAGGTTTGTATTGTGTCAGTTATGCTTTCATAATGCGATGGCGTATATACGTAATTAAAAATTTATTGTTTTTTAAGTTTCTGAATAAATTTTTATAATCTTTTCATGAAATTTAGTTCAGGTAATGCATGCTTTTAAATTAAGAAGATGGCAATGACATAATGTTACTCAAATTAAAACACAAATTTCTGTTTTCAGTTATGTATGTTGATTTTATATGTATATAGATGTATTTCGTATCATTAAAATCTACGCTTTCCTTTTTTTCCTTGTGAATTAGGAATTCTGTTAGGAAGATTGACAAGACATGTTGAATTCATAAATTCATAACATTTACATTGACTTACATGCACACACATTGTCTTATTTGAATTGACCACTGAATCTTTAATATCATTTCGTACCAACAAAGTAAAGAACATTATGTCGTTCAGTATAATCAAGTTTATTGATGTTTGTTGGTATAAAGTTTTGCATAGTGACAATTATGTTTTTTCCAGATTTTTGGGGAGTACATGATCAGAAATTTATAATGCGGATTAAACTTTTCTTAAATTTCATGAATGTCGTAGTCTTCCTTTGTTCATACTTCAGCTGATTTTGCAGAAATCCTTATGCCTGCAAGGGCATCTTGTTTTTGTTCTATCTAGTATGTGTTCATATCATTTTTGCTATGATATTAGAAAACCAGTTTAAGGTATAATGTCAGTGGCGGATCTAGAGGTATGTCGAAATTTGTGTAGGAGAGCATTAACATAATTTGTGAATTCAATTTATATTACCAATGGGATTATTTGAACGCTTTTCTTTTATGGTTAGATTGCTAACACTCTCCTACACAAATTTCGACATACCTCTAGATCCGCCACTGAATGTTGTATATAAATTGAAGTTCCACATTCCATAATTTCAAAGGTAACCTCAAAATTACAACATAATAACTTAATACAGCAGTTAAGGACTAAACCTTTTGATACACACACAATATATACAAATTTACTTACTTGTCTATACCCAGCAGGCATTTCAACGTTGTATCAACGTTGTGTTGAAGTTGATGTCCAACGTTGAACAAACGTTGATTCACAGTTGAAAATGAAACAAAATCCGACGTCAGATTTTCAACGTTGAAACCACGTCAGATTACAACGTTATAGCAACGTTGAAACAACGTCGAATAACGTTGTTTCAACGTTGTTTCAACGTTGATAATGCTAAAATTCAGATAAAAATAGCTTCGTTTCACTTTATTGTCTGAACTGGTAGCCGAGTAGATGATTCGTAATTTAATGTTGTTATTGACACAGATTTTCAGTGGATAGCGGCTAACCCAAGGAACTAACCGACACACAAAAAACAATCTTATTGTCACGCTGAAATTCTTTTGTCTCATTATAAGAACATATTCACAATAATACTTAATTAATATCTTTCCACATCATACAATAACTACTTAAATAAATAGATAAAATTTAATCATGTTGTAAGTCGTCGTCGTCGATGTCATTTCCCGCGTCGTCTCCTTCATCATTTGCAGCCTTATCTGAGATGGATTCCCGTGTCTTTCGGCCTCCACCGTCCATGCAGTCTGGTGCATATTTCAGCTGGTCCATAATCACAAGATGAACCTTTGCTTTGCTAACTTTCTTGAAAGTATCCATTACAGCGGCTAAAACAAAAGTACTTTTAAGTGATGCAGTCCAATTCATATGGTCATTCAGATCGATAATTATTTTAACCTTCTCTTATACTTTAAATTAAGTTAATGAATCTCACTTGTAATCGCATCATATAAATTAGTTTCTTCAAAGGATTCTTTTTTGACCGCCTTACGTTTTTGCCCACTTTTTTCTAAATTGTTCGACAGGATTTCGAACAATTTAGAAAAAATAATTATAGCAGACGGTTTCTACTTGTGGTTGCTTTAGAACAAACTGCTGTATTGTTAATCTCCCATTGAATATGAAAACCAGCTAAGTAAGTTTAAGTTTTTATGTAGAATTCTATAATCGAAATATTTGTAGCAGAAATTGTTCTCCTCTAAAATTTTGGATCGAAAAATTTCGATTAAAAGTGACTGTAGTTGTTGTGTTGCGCAAAAAAAATACTCAGTTGTATAATAGGAAATATAAGTCGCATTTCGGTCTCAAAAATTGTAAGGGAAATCTTATAATTTGACCATGAACATCTTCAATTCATAATAGGTACAAAAAAGTTCTTTTGTGGTGTTAAACTCAATTCTCTCCTGCTTTAAGGACAAAATCTACCTGAGTATCAGATTGATGATAGTTATACAATGTAATTATTTAAAATGATATATTTTTCTAATGGTTATCCAATGTACACGCAATAATAAAATTTCACAACTTTATAGGGAAATATTGCATGTTTTTATGAATCCTGTTAAAATTTGATCTAAAATATACACAGTGACGACAACTAAAACACAAAAATTACTGTAGTGGAATTTTCTTTTTGTAAACGTTTCTCTACTTCAGGTCTATTCTTCTCAAAATTACAGCAATTTCAAGGTATATTTCCAGTTTTTCTGATACTTTTTCATTAACATTGCAATATCTCTTGTTCTGAAAAACATTCTTAAGTGTATAAGAATCTTAGTGCAAGCAAATTCAAATTTCAAAAATTCTCTAAAATGTCAAATGTTTGTAATCAGATACCACCAACAAAACGTAATTAATTATAATTAACTAGGATTCATCGATATTGGAAACATATACTTTATGTTTTTGTTTTGTGTTTTCTTTTATTATGAAACACAGCAACCTGCTAAACACCGACAACAATAGCTCTCCTAGCATATTCAACATCAATTTTTAATTTGAAACAAAATTTACAAAAGATACATACCACACATTCATGGCCTTGCCGCTTGGTGAATCTTTCTGAAGTGCGTGTGCAATTCAATTTCATTGGATTATTTCATGATTTGGCGGGAAAACAACCAAAAAACCGCGCGCATATCGAAAAGTACATCAACAACCATAAAAACAAAATGTAAAGATATAGAAAGTTAAGGGATAGATGTACAAGCAAAAAATATGTCCTTATAGAAATATAGACAATGAAAATATGTGATAAAAACAGGAAATGTTTTTTTCAAAAAGAGATCAGCTTGCCTTGCCCTCTTCCACTCATCTTATAGACACGAAATCTCTACCCTCTCGAAAGTCTTTCAGGGAGTAAAAAGACACAAGTCTTCGACCATGACTAAAACGAACGTTGATCTAACGTTGTTTGATCAACATCAGAAAACCGACATTACTTCAACGTTATTCTAATGTCATTTATCCAACGTTAAAATTCCAACTTTACTTCAACGTTATGCTAATGTCATTTATCCAACGTTGGAATTCCAACGTTACTTCAACGTTATGCTAATGTCATTTATCCAACGTTGGAATTCCAACGTTACTTCAACGTTATTCTAATGTTGTTTATCCAACGTTGGAATTCCAACGTTGCCGCAACGTTGTTATAACGTTATCCAACGTTGCAACTTCCAACCAACGTTGATACAACGTTGAAATGCCTGCTGGGTACATTTCCATCTTTATTAATTTATTCTATTACCCAAAAGGTTGGATTACCCTGGGGACGAGGTAACCTCGTTTTTGCAACTTAGTTATTAATTAAAATATCAATGGTTATTTTCAGTTGCTCTATCATTATACAAAATATTTCCACAATTTGAGCAGGCACAATATAAAACTAATTATGTTAGTTAATATTTCATCAAAGGGTAACCACAAAAACCCTACAATTTCTAGAATTAATTATAGGTTATTGTTCTTTTAACTATATGTGGTTTGTATAGCTCTTAAGAAAAATTTTTGACTTGTTTCAGCAATAAAATTTCATGTAAATTGATTTTCATTGATTAAAAATACAAGAAAAAGTAACCTCATTTTCTAACAACCTACCGAATATTTTGCCCATTTTTTCACATATGTTGTTTGCTAGGACATTAGGTACAATGTCTCAAACTTTGAAATGTATAACATAGTCTGAAAAAAAATTCTCTTGCATAAAGCACACCTTTCTGAAATGATGGGTAACCTCAATTTGGCAACATTTTTTTAAAAGTAAAAAGCAGAAGTATTTTTAGTTTCTTCAGCCGGACAACATATCAAAAATTCAATATTTTTTACCAAATTTTCAGAAATTTATTAAGAAATACAAAAAAGTCAACATTTTAGGAAAATTAAAATGTCACACTATTTTTGACCACGATCTTTGGTGTCGTTTATCTCTGTGCCATATATTGTACTTCTCTTTCTTTTTCGTTCGGCGTTTATCTCTGTGCCATATATTGTACTTCTCTCCTTTCATGCTATTCGGGAGGTTCTTGTAGATGTCTATTAGCTTTACGACTGGTCCCGAGATGATAATACCATTCGGTGATTTGTAATGATAGTGGCTCTTGTATACTGCCGGATAGAAGATCTCATTGAATAGTTTTGCGTTCTGCAATTCCGAAGGGATGTTTGGTATATATATTATTATTATTATTATTAAGCAATATTTATACAGGTATATATACATATTTACAATTGTCAATTATAAGTTATGTACATATGAACACTTCAGCGAACTTAATCGCTGCTATCAATGTGCGACCTGTTCTCCTATATACTAAATAATATAACTAGTTAGTAGCTAAAGCTAAAATGCCCCGCCTCAAGCTTCAGTCTGTCTCCAAAAAATCATAATTTCCATGGATTAGACAATAGAGCTTTTTTGTTTCATTTAACAAAGGATTTTAACGTTTGCAGTATGTTTTAAATAGTAACTAGACGCCTCTCATGGCTTGAATAATTTCCTCTTCAGCCATAATAAATTTAAAATATAATATTTGGTAGAAGTGAACCAATATCACTTGAAGAAAGGTAAAATAGATTGACGACAATTGTATGCCTCAACACTATTCAGGTCTATTACAACCAAATGATAAGGTCAAACATGTCTAAAAATTGAAGTCATATGCCTATTTATGGCTAAATTAGAAAAAGTGACTGAAAAATTCGAAACACCTTCCATTTCTTCTTTGAGCACTCTAGTAAGTAAGCAAGTAACGGAAGTTTTTAGTCCTTGGGCTTCCATCCGTAATGGTTGGTTCTTCCGCCCGCCGACTTTCAACTATTAGTTGACTTACCGCCAGAGATACGTATAGCATTGCTCTAACTTGCCCGAAGGCCAGTGTGCAGTCAGTCGACGGCTGCTAATGGGCTGACACGCTGCTTTTAAAGAGCATCGGAGTGGTGTATTGAGATACGACATGACTGGACTCGAACACGGGTCGCAGCGGTCGCACTCAAAGGTACTAACCACTACACCATCGCTGCACTCTTTAAAAAATCGCTGCACTCTTTAAAAAATTGGCACAAATTGGGAGCAAATTGCGAATTTGGTAACAAGCATACAATATTATATATATATAAATCTACTAAAATCAGCAAACTTACATTTCACCAGTTGAAGCTCGTCAATAATACATTATGAACAAAAAGATGAAACCTTTAATTAACTTAGAGTGCGTTTATATGAGAACCGTAGTGAACTCAAACCGGTTTGAAATTTTAAGCTGTTTGAAATTGGGCCTTCTGTTTACATGAGAAATTTCGATACGGCCTTGGCGAGTTTTATAGAGTAAAAATCGAAACAATAGATTTACTAATTTCTAGCTCTCTCTACGGGTGTGTTTTTACACGAGAGCCATACTGAACGGTTTGAGATTTCAATACAGGTAGAAAAATTTTCTATACACGATGGAATATATAAATTTAGCACATTCTACATTTTTATTTCATTATGTGTCAGCAAAATTTAATTAATACAGGCATGCTTGTTAACACATTTTATGATAAAACAATGAAATGTGAAAACTTTCACACCTTTCCAAGCCATATTGAAATTTCAAACCTATGTATATATATTTGAGAAATAGGTTTGAAACCATCACGGGTACAATTTCAGTACAGTCGTTAGCATGTAAACATCACTGAAGGTGTGACCAGGAACAGTTACTGAAATAAGAACCCGTAGCTAAACTCGTAACTGGAGGCTTGAAATTTCAAACCGGTTTGAGTTCAGTACGGCTCTCATGTAAACGCACTCTTTATCGCAACCACTTTTCAATTTACTTTCGCTTATCCACATTTCGTAGCCAGAAAACTTTGCATTGTATTGCACACGATGTTTCAGTATGTAGACACAGTTTACATTCAATTCATTTCCAAATTTTAGAAATTTGTCCTTCTTTGGCAGTTCCAGTTGTCTATGTTTTTTCGACATCTTCAAAATGTCAGTGCTCTTTTGAAGACAGTTGATACGAATACCAATGCTCTATCACCAAGCATTATGCACATATTCTTAGTTAATATATAGGTAGCGTTGTCAATATATATGTGCAAAAAACAACAAAACATTCTCTTTCTAAGTTTTGCGTCAGTTCTTTCATAAGTCGATAAAACTTTCTTTTGATTGAGTTGAGCACGTTTCATGTATTAATTAGAAAATTTTGTGCATGTATTGATTACATATTTCTCCAGTAATTTTGATAATGCGATGCATCTTGTTGTGTTGATGATGCTGAAAAAGTTTTTTCGTCATAGGATAATTTTACTTGTTATGAAACCTTCATTTTCTTTTTTCTCGAGCATATTTCCCCAAAACACAATCATTTCCTCTCTAAGAAGTCTTCTAACGATTAACATTAGGTATAAACAAGAAAACATTCTTAAAATTCTTCTTTAAAGTTTCTTACGAAGCTCTTGTACAACTTCTACAAAACATAACGAAATCGGTTCACGTGTCGCACGTTAATATTTTAAGGACTAGTTAATAAAACTTTTAAAGATTGAAATGGAAATATAAAACATCCGAAATAACTTCCAAAAGTAGTAAAAGGTTATAAAAGAATAAGAATTTGATGAAATAATATTAAAAATACCCTTTTATGCATTTTGTTCAGCATGAAATGCTGGTCTGTCATTATCTATTCTGAATAAACAAATGATCCGAAATGGAAACTTCCGAAATGGAAACTGACTTTCCGAAAACGGATTGTCTTAAAAAAAAAAGGAGAAAATTTGCCAACACTTCGCCTAGGTCGTGAAGCTACAGAGCCCCTTGCGGGGCAATAATTGTCAGAAGATAATTAAAACGTTTCACTATCAATAAAATCAGTTAAAAACAGTTAAAATGGTCGTCTAATAAAATTTTAAAATTGTTTGCAGCAGTTCTGATGTAAATTGGGAGTTCATTATAAACTTTAGCTCCCTGAAACCTAAAGGATTTCTTTCCATATTCTAGCTTAACCTTAGGGAGCTCTAAGAACTTGTCCTTGTTCCTTGTGTTCATGTCATGTTCATGCACTCTAAAGTAGTTTTCATAGTTACTGCATACATCCCCATCCATACATCGTCTGACCATCATACACACCCTTTTCTTCTTTTTCCCTTCGATACTAGTGACTTTTTTGTCCTCACCGATGATTGACTTCGCTCTCCTGTCTATTGATCGAAGCTTTCGCTGTTGTGTTGTGGTGATCTGCATTTGTATATAAGTGCTGTAGAGTAACAATGGAACGATGACCATTCCATATATCTTGTGTGCTGCGTCAGTGTTCAGGTACGATCTCATTTTACTGAGTAGCATCAGTCGACCACTTGCTTTCTTGTATGTTATGTCGAAATTCCGGTTCAGTGTTAACGAAGGGTCGAGCTCGTTTCCAAGGTAACAATACGATTCTGTATGGTTGATAAGTTGATCGTCAAACTTTAGCTGAATGGTTTTCTTTTTGGCCAACCGTTTTGTTGTCCCAAACAGCATCGATTCTGTTTTTCCTTTTTTAAGATTAAGAATGAGCTCATTATCGCAAAAATAGTTTTTCAAACTTTCGATTTCTTTGTTAAGTACTCCCTCGATCTCCTCGCCACTGTTTCCTGAAAAATATATGACTGTGTCATCTGCGTATTGAATACATTTTGACCTTTTTAAATGTTCTGGGAAGTCATTGAAAAATAATAGGAAAATAAGGGGTCCTAATATTGATCCTTGTGGTACGCCACTCTGCAAATGAAACACGGATGATTTTTGATTGTTTATAACTACTGTTTGTGGTCTACAAAACAGATAATCAGTGAACCAGTTCAATTCGACGTTGGTAACCCCATAACTTTCTAACTTCTTCAATATCAGGTCGTGGTTGATCGTATCGAAAGCTTTAGTGAGGTCTAAAAATAAAGCTCCAGTTAGTTTTCCTTTATCGGCGTTATCTCTTATACTTGTCGCACTTGTCGCGGCTTGATGTCAACTCCGTCGATTGATTTACCATAATCGTTAATTTGATGCCTGTCTTGCTCGCTTTTGAAGTATACAGTGAATCTGCTCGGGCATCTTGTGTTTTTAAGATCGCGTCTGTAATTTCTTCGCCCGATTTCTCGAAATATTCCGAGAGGGCTTCGCAGATACATCTGACAGTATTATTTTTAGCTAGCCTAGCCAAGACTTGCTTGAAAAGCTTAATGCCATCAACTATTCATGCATCGTTGTCGTCCTCGTCATTTTCCGTGCGTTTTTCTGACGCTATCGCCATCGTGTTATAATACCGCTCAACGCTAAACGGTTAGATCCCTCTACAAGTCCTGACTCCAAAATGTTTAAGTGGTGAGATTTTATTATTAAAATGTAATTTGAAGAGTAAGTAACACTGCCAAAAATACAGTTTGGGCAGGCGACTATAATGCCGAAAGCCAAAGAATGTAGCATCCGCTTTGTTCGGGTTGTGATTACACTTCATGCCTTTGCTAATTTGTGATTTATAATTAGTTTATATACCCTTGGGGTGTGTTTCATGTGATAAGTTTCGTTGTTGTTTTTTTACGTTTCACAATTAGGATGTTTAGTTACGTGACAAAACCCGTGTCCAGCTAGCTCCGCCTGAGAGATGCGTAGCATGCGAAGTTACATTTTTGGAAAAATTATTTTAAGAGAGCCTAATTTGAAATTCAATTATGGGCCCTTTGACAGCAGTTAAAGCAGCAGTTCCGGTTATTAGCGCTTGTTAGGTACCTATAAATTTGGGATTCAAGTGAGCCCTGATCGGAAAATCATCACAACAAAAGTTATTCGCGATACAAATTTGTTTTGATTGCCAAATAATGTTTTTTGTTAACTGTGAAGTAATGGCTCACCTCAACTATGGAAGAACAAAAAATCGTCTTTCAACTTATATAAGCATTGTTAAATAAAATTACTCGCATAATTACATTTTAATGTTTTTGTAAACCCCCGTCTTTGCTGGCAGACCTCTTCCAGCTTCTGAAAATGCACTGCAGCACATATGTTGAAGATGATTAAAGACTTGTAAAAGGTTTTGGTAGGTGGTCAGTCGAGTTTACTTGATGTTGCTTTATTTCGAAATAGGTGTACACATTTCAAATATCCCTTTTCTTAAAATCATTCATGAAAATTCCAAAAAAAAAAGGAAATTCAAAAATCTATAGATTATAGTTAGATTTGATTAATTAAGTCCAAATGTAGTCCTAAATCTTTCAGTCAGATCACATCTGCTGCAGGTAAACATGTAAATCTGGCTTGGCATGAATCATTTGAGAATTTCAATGTTGTAAACATCACCCATCAGCAGTGCAGCAGGTTTGATCAGAAAAGAGCTTTCCAACAGAAAAATGATCTTGTACAAAACAATAAAGGATTATCAAAGGAAAGAGTTAACTGACAAGCAGGAAAATGACTTGCTTAAAGTATTTCCTTGAATTCAAGTTTTTAAACTCAAAACTTTTTGTTGCAAAAGTCATTTGTGTCTTTTTTTAGCTGTTTCCATCTAAAACATCATTAGAAGAACCAGTCAAAAAGTTTAAACTCACATCTTCGATCCCTGTAGAATTTCATATTAGTCAATGACAGAAGAAGCTGAATATTTCTTTATTATATACTATTTTTATTTTTCCAATTTCCATCTTTTAGACATTTTTGTTTTTAAAAGAAAATAATCCAAACTCAAGCATTTTAAATTTCATTTCTTGATATCAGTGGTCACTGACTTTATAGTTATAATAATATTATTGTTCTTGTAGTTTTGTTCTATTTGACAAAAAGATAATTCTAACTGTTCATTATTGTGTTCTTGATAACCAATAAGTTATGGACAATTCACAATTTTGGTGTTAGAACCCAGGTTTCATCATGTGTCCCGGTATTGGGGCCTTTGCCTTGTATGTATTTCATGTGGGTAGGGCTATTAGACATCTGTTTTGCAATCTTTAACAGTGACATAGAACTTTGTTTTATCACACAAATATCACTTCAGTGGTACTACGGTCTAAGTCTAGTTGTAAAGCCAAAATCAAAATAATGGAGACATGGATCGAAGCCTTGGTCTTGGTGGTAGGGACAGGCCATAAACAGGTCATGCGAAAGTCCATGGGGTGTGGAATGTATGTTACTAGTCCTGTGCTAAGGCATTTGTTGCCCTGCTGTTTGGGTCCGGCTTCCGGGGTCCGGTGTGCTGATGATTGCGAGATTCCCAGTCTGCCTTGTAGTTCAGGTGACTTGGTAGCCATTCTGCAGTAATTGTGATCTGATGGGAAAAAGATACTTCCGTATCTCCTTGGCCAACTCCAGCAGAGACTGGTTGTGAAGTCCCCCCATCTTCAAAAGATAACTCAGTGCTGTTGTATTGTCTATTTGAAAATGGATAGACCTCACATTTTTTCCTTTGGTGAAAGAGAGCAGAGACAGTTTTACAGCTAACATCTCCAGCATATTTATATGAAAGCTTGCTTCCTGTGCAGACCAAGCTCCCCCAGTATATACCCCTTGACAATGGGCACCCCACCCTGTTTTGGAGGCATCTGTTTGGATAACTAAGTCTGGAGCAGTCAACTTCAATGCACGTCCGTTGCAGAGAAGTAGGTTTTCTCTCCACCAAGACAGTTCTTGCAATGACTTTTGGTTCAAGACAATCGTTGTATTGTAAGAGAGGCTTCTTCGTAACTCCTGGATTTGTTGCATTTGTGAATAACGTTGGTTCAACCGGCCTGGTACTACTGCTTGAGCAGCAAAACACAGCTTTCCTATTAGTTTTGACAATTGTAAGATGGACATTTATGGACCCCTTATGAACTAAACCACCATATTGAGAATCTGAAAAGTTTTCTCTGGAGGAAAAGAAATCGACATCGACACTGAATTTATCTGAATACCCAAAAATTCCATTTGGTGAACAGGAGTCAACTCCGATTTTTTTAGGTTGATGACCCATCCCAGATGTTGCAACAAAGTATCATTGTGTCTCTGTCTTGCACAAGTTCCTCTTCTGTACGACCCATAAACAACATGCCGTCCAGAAAAATTATCACTCTTATATTTATTCTCCTTAGTACAGCAATTGGGAATTTCAGAAGCTTTGTAAATACATGAGGTGCTGGGCCCAGTCCAAAACACAGGCAAAGAAATTCGTACCAACTGCCTTTCCACAGAAACCTTAGGTACTTCCTTGATTGAGCACCGACTGGAATGCAAAGTATGCATCCTTCAGATCTATTTTGCAGCGATAGTCCTTTTCCTGCAGTAAATCCTTAAGAAGGTGCAGCCCTTCCATCTTGAAATGATGGTATGGAATATGTGAGTTCAAGCCTTTCAGATTTATCACAGGCTTTTTCCCCCCATCTTTTTTGTCTACTAAGAACAGCTGACTCAGAAACTGGTTGTGCAAATGATTTACTTTGTGTACAGCACCCTTCATCAGCATTTCCTGAACCTCCTGATCCACCGGAAGAGACTCCTGCTGGTCCATTATCACCTGACTTGGAACTTTTGGTTGATAGGGTGGTGCCTTGATGAATGGAATTTGGTACCCTTGAACTATATCCAGGATCTTTTTGTTCTGTGTCAACACCATCCAATTCTTTACAAAGAATTGTAGTCTCCCTGCCAGAGGAACGTTTGGAAAGCCCTCTGACAAATATAGATTTCGAATAAGAGGATGGACCTTCAGAGTATCCATGGGCACTAATTCTGTAATGCTGACCCGAGGCGAAAGATGTATTAAAGATGTTACCTTGACTTGAAAACTGTCCTCTTCCTTGGTTGCGAACATAAGTGTATCGCCCTCCATCCGTCCGTCTTTGTTGGTTTGGTGGAGGGCGCTTTTGAAAGGGAGGTTTGTATCCAGAACTCTTGAATGCTTGACCCAAAAGCTCACCACACTTTTTCTTTGATTTCAGAGATTTACTTAAACTCTCTTCAAACTTGACACCAAATAAACATGATTCGTCCTGTACCAAATCTGACTTTTCTTTTAGAACATTCTTTGCTTTTGAATCTTTCAATATTGGTTGCAACGAATTCATCCGTCGCTGGTAAGATATTGCATTGAATGTCTGTCCAGCCAAAATTAACGATTGTTTAGTGAGCCTAAGTAAATATTCAAGATCGACCGTCACTTTTGCTTTCTTGCTCTTAACAGCCGATTCCATGGTGACCCTCATTTTAGAAAGTGGTCCCAGTAGATGTAGGCTCTTGTCTTGAATTATTTTCAGGATTATATCAGTTGACAACTCTTTTGTCTTGTTTTTCTCCTCAAGGAGGTCTTTGATAAAATTGTCCAATTCCAGACTCAGCTTTAAATTCTTAGGAACTGGATTAGTCGTTAATATACTATCTTTCAGTGTTTTCTCAGGAAGGTATTCATGGAAGTATCTATTAAGATATTCCTTCATCTCTTTGGGCAGGAACCACTCCTCGTAACTCTCATCCGATTCAGACGCATGTGAAGATGCAGCATCATTGGACTCAGTGGTCGGTTGCGAAAGAGTGGTGATTATCAGACCTGGTGACTGGAGGCCAGAGTTCTTGTTTCCTTCCTCCATCCTGAAACATAACCAGGAAGAAAGGATAATCCACAGATTTACTCCTTCCTCTGATAATTCAGTAAATGTTTAAGCTCATAAAATAGTAAGAAACAAGGTCAGATTCCCTTTATTTCTCTACTTCTTTTATTTCTTGAGGGTTATATTACTCCCTCGAAAATTAAGAGGAGTGGGTTAAATTATTCCCTTGTATTTCTGAGCTTATAATGGGTAAAATGACGAATGAACAACCTATAACATAAGTTCATTCTTATACTAATGAGTTAATAAGCAATCAACAAAGTAATCTGATTAGATTACAAAGATATTACTTGATAATTAAAGCAAAAGTGTTTGTTTACCTTTCGTACAATGCACGTCCTACTACGTAGAGCGAAGGTTGGAAAAAGAGATGGAGGGCCGTCGGACGGCCTCACTTCGTGAGCGCAAAGGGTTGGGATCTCCAGTATTAGATCGACCGAGATTTTATGAAATAAAATTCAATACCGTAATGCTTCGATTAGATACCCGGGGCGTTTATTAAATTTTTTGAATTTTTAGGGGGACGTCTATTCGAGGGGGGCGTTTAAAAGAGGGGGGCGTCTATTGAATTTTTGTGAAACTCTTCTTTTTCGTGAATATAAACTAAATATAAACATCGATAAAAAATATACAAAATTAAACTTCAAGATCTTCGTCATTAAAGACAAAGTTTCCAACTGTTAGTTTAAAATTTAAAAAGAAAGGCATCTATCGCAAATTTCCATATTTTTATACAAAATGAAAACATTGAGGCTGAAACAATGCAATGTAGTAGTTCTACATGCCTTAATTAGTGTGTCTCTAATAAACGCCCCTCTCTAGAGGGGGCGTCTAATAGAGGGGGCGTTTATTTAAAAATCTCCTGAAAAGGGGGGGCGTCTATTCGAGGGGGGCGTTTAAAAGAAGGGGGGCGTTTAATCGATGCATTACGGTATTGGTCTTTTGACATGTGAATCTGAAACCTCTCATGCGAATTTTATTGATGTTCTTGGTGCTTATCAGATGTTACAGTCTAGAACCAAATTTTCTGTAAATATAGAATTTCGTATTTTATGTGAATTCATCTAAAAATCATGTCATCTAAATGTTACTAATAAACTTTTATGTCTTATCAAATTAATGTTGATATTTGACATATTTTCGTGGTCAAACTACAAAAAAAGTGACCTATTTCATTGAAGAAAACACTTTCAAATGCTTGATCTAAATGTAACTTGTCATAGCAAAAAATTTTTTGGAAGATTACTGAACAAGTCAAGACACAATTAGACGTAGGAAACGATATGTACGATGTTAATGTTTCTATAAAACTTTCAGATACGAAACCAAAGCATGCCCAATGGCTAAAAGGGATGTACAACTATTTTCAGAATAGCAAAGAGATGATTCGCCAGTCATGGAGAATGGATAGTCTTTGGCAAGCCTTTCGCTCAGAGCATCCGTTTGCTGTCTTTGACTAACAAAACGTGCTTTGTACTTTTATTAATTTATACATTTATACTTTTATGGATTTTTTAACACATCCTATTTCTTATGCTGACCATTTTGATTTTAAATTGATTTGAAAAGTTATTTACGAGAAAGAGACTTTTTTCTATTTTTTTTTCCTTTCACTTTGGGCCTTTTGGGATTAAAAACAGGAAGTTGCGACTGACTTGAACGTGTCTAACAAGGCATAAACATATAATAAATCAAAGTAGCATGCATTGAAAGCATGAAATCGTCACATGTAGTTGATTTGTGACAAAATAACAGGCGTGTCTGGATACGCATGTGCAAACAGTTTTCTGGAGAAATATAAGCCATTTATAAAGGACGTACTACATCACCGGGCATTCGAAACCTCTCCATCATAATAGCGTTTGAAAGAACAAGACTCAGTGGGATTGTAATGAACAGACCTTGACAAAGTTTTGTTTTGTCATTTGTTTTCTGTGCACTTGTGTCTTATTAATAAACTCCATGAAAAGTTGCAAGCGGTGAACTGTAGGTTTAGTAGAAATAGATTTATTAATTGAATATGTTGATTTAAGTTATATAATTTTTATCTTCTTGTAATTCTATTAATTGTTGTGGATAAAAATCTTTGAAATTCCCAACTTTAAAATACCGAAGTTTCTCCTCCTACTAATCCATCTTATGAATAATTTCATGTAATATTTGCTTTAACATGTTACCAAATTGACATGTGTGGCAAAGTTTGGTCCAAATTTGAAGGATTTCCACAAAAAACAAGGTGCTGATGTTGAATTTGACAATCATTTTTTCAGATTTGACCATAAATTGAAGTCTTCAATTTTATACTAGCATGTAGCTTTAGCTAAAAATGCCCCCGCGCTCAAGCATTCCAATTTCAAATTGCCTATGTCGCACTGTTGCTAATATAACTTTCAAAAAGTGTAAATAAGGCTTAACAAGTAATATCAGAAAGTATTTGCTACAAACAAAAAAATGTGTGAACTGAAACCATGGATACCTATTTTATAATCAAAATAAGATTAAGATTTGTTAAAGAAATTCTGTAAGAGCCAAAAGAAAAAAAAACTTTTTAAAAAAAAAATATTAAAGCGAAAAATCCATTAGAAATCTGCGCTTCAAACTTTTATTCGAAACAAAATATAGCTGAAGTTTACATAAAAAAAACAAGAAAAAAATATAAAAAGGTCTTATTGATCATGATCACACCAGGTTTGGAGGACAGAAAGAAGAAAAACACGAAGAACGACAATTTGTAGGCTTTCTTGCATACACAGAAATCCAACTAAAATTTTTTTAAGGCAAGATCCGCCAAAAATTAGTGTATTGAATAAAATTCATCGAATGAAAGATTAAGAGCTAAAACATATACAAAAATAAAATGTATTGTTGACAAAATTTCAGATTTCAAGCTGTGCTTCAAAATCCTAGTCGTTCACTTCACGAAAACAACACAAAAGTAATATGAAAAATGTCTAAGCAATTTTAGCATACGAACTTCCTAAATAACATAGTATAATATAACAAGATGCCCTACCGGGCAGAAGGATTTCTGCAAGCTTTACTGCTGAAAATGCCACAAAAATGCAACACTAGCACACTAGTCCTGCAAAACTAAGACAGTCACATCATTCAGCTCGAGAAGCATCAGCATTAAATAAACAAAAACATTGATGCGACTGACAATGTTCGTCAAGAAAGTCAGCCTACCATAACATAAAAAAGGGGCTTTTCTTTATGCTATCGCGGAGATCATTTATGAAGATCTGTTTTTTTGTACGAATAAGCTGAATGATTGTTACTGGATATTTGCCACCCACGTACTCCAAGAAAGTGCATCGACACAATACGAAACTTTAATTTAACCACATTAAATATAACGAATCCTATAAAAAGATTGTGTATACTGGCGGTAACCAACATAACGTTTGGGCAGCACAAACTAATATATATATAAAGTTTCTATATTGATCTCCTCAGAATGAAAAATATAAATATCACAATAATAATTACTTAGAAATTAAAGCTAATATCTAATCTAAAAGTTAAAAAAAAAACATACGTAGGGAGAAAAGAGATAAGCTGATATAGCCAGAATACATCCAAAAATTGCTACTAAATATATATAGTATAAATAGCTGTATAAAGTGCATATGTTGGTGATGTTGAGGAGGAGCTGAAAGGAAGCTAAGCTGAGCTTTAAAAATCCAAAAGCTTCTAAAAATTGACTTCAAACATGCATACACATACAAAATACACGAAGGTCTTTCATATTTAAAAAGGCTTGGAGCAAAAATAAAACAAGAAATACCTTTTCTTCCACACACCATGGCACTGTTTTCATATTTTAAACTTCTAGAAAACTTCTTTCAAAAAACAGAATAACCACACTGTAATTTAATTTTGTGAACATGATAAGTTCCCAACAGTAATGCAATTCTTTATATAAAATTTTAAGCTGTATTAACTTCTTTTAAAGCCATATTTCCATCAAAGAAACTGTTAGCAAATTACACACGTCACTGTCACACGTCCTTTCGCTGCCATTTTTAAAACGTTTTGTGGACGATCACATGGCATGGCGAAAATCAGCCAATAAACTATCGCTATTTAAGTGGAGGTGGCTAAATTAGCACCCTTTCGTAGAAATCGGGCATTATGCACCAATGACAATTAAGACGGCTTTTTTATGAACCAATGAAATTTAAGAAACAAATATGCGCCGGTTTGGACAGTAAGATGAAAAAAAAAAACAAGATGCCCTACCGGGCAGAAGGATTTCTGCAAGCTTTGCTGCTGAAAATGCCACAAAAATGCAACACTAGCACACTAGTCCTGCAAAACTAAGACAGTCACATCATTCAGCTCGAGAAGCATCAGCATTAAATAAACAAAAATATTGATGCGACTGACAATGTTCGTCAAGAAAGTCAGCCTACCATAACATAAAAAAGGGGCTTTTCTTTATGCTATCGCGGAGATCATTTATGAAGATCTGTTTTTTTGTACGAATAAGCTGAATGATTGTTACTGGATATTTGCCACCCACGTACTCCAAAAAAGTGCATCGACACAATACGAAACTTTAATTTAACCACATTAAATATAACGAATCCTATAAAAAGATTGTGTATACTGGCGGTAACCAACATATCGTTTGGGCAGCACAAACTAATATATAAAGTTTCTATATTGATCTCCTCAGAATGAAAAATATAAATATCACAATAATAATTACTTAGAAATTAAAGCTCATATCTAATCTAAAAGTTAAAAAAATACAACATACGTAGGGAGAAAAGAGATAAGCTGATATAGCCAGAATACATCCAAAAATTGCTACTAAATATAGTATAAATAGCTGTATAAAGTGCATATGTTGGTGATGTTGGGGAGGAGCTGAAAGGAAGCTAAGCTGAGCTTTAAAAATCCAAAAGCTTCTAAAAATTGACTTCAAACATGCATACACATACAAAATACACGAAGGTCTTTCATATTTAAAAAGGCTTGGAGCAAAAATAAAACAAGAAATACCTTTTCTTCCCCACACCACATGTATTGGGGCACTGTTTTCATATTTTAAACTTCAAGAAAACTTCTTTCAAAAAACAGAATAACCACATTTTGTGAACATGATAAGTTCCCAACAGTAATGCAATTCTTTATATAAAATTATAAGCTGTATTAACTTCTTTTAAAGCCATATTTCCATCAAAGAAACTTTTAGCAAACTACACACGTTCTTTCGCTGCCATTTTTAAAACGTTTTGTGGACGATCACATGGCATGGCGAAAATCAGCCAATAAACTATCGCTATTTAAGTGGAGGTGGCTAAATAGCACCCTTTCGTAGAAATCGGGCATTATGCACCAATCACAATTGAGACGGCTTTTTTATGAACCAATGAAATTTAAGAAACAAAAATGCGTAGGTTTGGACAGTAAGATGAAAAAAAAAACAGAAAAACACGGACGATCGTAAAGTATTTCTTGCTTACGCAGAAATCCAATAATTAATTAGGAAAAAAAACATTCTGTCTCCCACCTACAGTACCATGCTTTGACATGGGAAAAAAGCAAAGTCAGCTAATAATTGTATAGCACCGTGTAACGTCAACACGAAAGTTGGAAGATGATGATGATGATGATGATGATGATGATGATGATGATGATGATGATGAAGAACAAAATCGGAAACTGACATTCGCCTATCTCGTGAAACTACTATGCCTCCTCGCTCGCTTATGCTCGCTGCGGGGGCAACTAGTTGTCAAACTTTGTAAAATAATTTGTTTGTAATAGACGTAATAATAGTGTTGAGGTCAATACAATTGCGAAAGTCATCAATCCATACAGCTTCTTTTTTCAAATGATTTTGGTTCACTTCCACCAAATATCATTTTATGATCGATGTGTACAATAAGTCATATTTTGGGAATGGTGATAGAACTATTTTCATATAAGCATTTTCAACAAGAAAAGAATGAATAAAGGTATTTAGATATCTTAAAAGTTAGTCTAAAGCAATTTCCTATAGAGCTCAGAAAGCGCGCTGCAATATTGGTATGTTACAGAGCTGTTTTAATTCTGCGTTATAAACCATTTAACTGAGATTTGTATCCCGTAGCAGTGCAGGTTTCTTTCCCCATTTTATTTACGACTATTTGGAATTAAAAGACCTATTTTACTAGATTGTGTTTTCTCAATCTAACAGAATCTACAACTTTTTCGACAACTGCTTGCCATGTATTTTCTCCAGGCGTCATAATTACTTTTGCAATGTTTTAGATATTTGTAGCAGTCAACGACTCTATCCCGACAGTCTATGAAAATAAATAATAGTGAGAAGATTATGAAATATACTTTAAAACCATGTTTGAAATGCAAATCGTTCTTAGTGTGGACAGAAAAATATCCTCAAAACGCCAGAATCTGCGAATCAAAGGCTAAGGGTTAATCAAGCTGTAGCAACTGGATGTTCAAACAGTAAATGTGGTACTAAATATTCAAACAATTTTTATGAAAATTTGTATTAATTTAATTACATTGAAATTGGAGTCATTTTTCAAATCTTTTTGCCAAAAAAATGAAATTTGTCGCTAATTTGGACCAAATTTTCAAAATGCATCAATTGTTTTAAACCTTCTTTCAACGTGATTAGTAAAATATAGTTTATTGTTTTCATTTCCCTTAGACCTGGAACTTCATCATCGGCCCCTATATAATCACATAAAAGAAAAGATACCTGGTGCTTGCGTTGGCTGATTGGTGGGTCTGGGTCCACCTAAAATAAATGATATTTTACATAACATTCTTTTGCTTGGACTGTGAGTAACATGGATCATCCTAATTCTTATATTTTACACGATTCCACGATTTTTCTAATTTTGCCCTCCATTAACTTTGGTTCTCTCTATGTCTCTATCGAACGTTCTTTGCGTCCTCCAAGAGGGAGCACTAAATGTTGGTCGCCCTAAGGTCGTTGCCCGAAACGTTTTGATATTGATTGCCGTTGCGCCACTCTCTATTTGCGGTCCAGTGATCAAGGATTTAAAAAACAAACAGGTACTGTCTATACTAACAATAACTATGAAGAATCTATTAAAAATTAAATATGAACCTTTTATTGAAAGGTTATTTCTACACTGATACTTTCACATGCCGCAAAAAGGTTTTCCTTGTAAATATTACTTTGTGTTCATTCTGAATACGCCTTTTCTTGTTTCTTCATACATGTTTGCATAACTCATGCTTTCGTTTTTCTAGCGCATAATATCATAATAATCATTATTATTATAATAGTGGTTTATTCTGGGCTTTTCAATATTTAACAATTCTTCACCCTTATAAAATTAAGATAACTAAACTATTGAAAAACGCCTTAAAAATATCTTACTAACATTCTTCTATCTTCTATCGTCGTTTTCCATCAACCATCATTCAATATTTTCTTCTCATCTCAGTCTCTTTTCTCTTTTTTAAAATTCTCATTGGGTTCTGGATATCGCATTTCCTCTAATAAACGGCGTCCTCTAATAAACACCACCCTCTGATAAACGCCACCCTCTGATAAACGCCGCCCTCTGATAAACGCCGCCCTCTATTTAACGCAGCAATTAAAACCGAACATTTATAGAAAGCTTTTTATTTTAATGGTAAGCTCATTAACACAGAAAGTTTGGCAACGTACTTAAGACTACAAATCGGTGGGAACCACGCCAAAAGACGTTTATTTTTCAAAAAAGTTTTGGTCTGAAAAATGGTTAGAAATAGAATTTCCTTATCTCAAAAGATTTCTTACCTCCGTTGCATCCGTATAATTTGTTGAGTTGAATTATATCGATCTGACTGAATGCTGATCTTTGTCCAATCACATTTTGCATATTAGGATCTTTCGTTACAATTGTGACCCTGCAAGTTATTAAACGAAATGTTTTGTTCAGTAAACATTGCGTCCCAAAGCGGCATCATTTCGCCGCATATGAACACCTTTTTAAATTGGGAGATATCTCAAACGTTTTAATGTCCTTACGGAATGTGACCCTAAATAATTAAGCCAGCCGACTTTTGAGTAAAAATTGAAAGTAACATCACCTGAATATTGATAACATTTGCACTGTTTAAAAAAAGAAACGACACCTTATTGAACAATTTTTCACGAAATTAAGTTAAGCACGTAACTAGCTAGTAGCTAAAGCTAAAATGCCCCGCCACACAGGCTTCTACAAAAAGTCATAATTTTCATGGACTATGGATGAAGCGACAGAGCGTGCGTGCACTCGACTAAATTTTCTCCTTGTCAAAATTTATAGGGTATTATGATAATATCAAAAATGTTTTGAATGAAGATCTGCATACAGAGTAAAAATATTATTCAAATCTACGCTCTTTTGTTTCATTTAACAAAGGATTTTTGACGTTTGAATTGCATTTCAAAATGTAACTACAGTGTGTCTCTGAGAAATTTAGCCCGAAACTTCAACAAGTAATAACTTTTTATACACTTGTCAGTTTTTAGCAATTCAAACACCATCAGAAAGATAATCCTGTAAACTTTCTTATAATTCAAAAAAACTTTGTATTTATGGAAGGTTAAAGCTTGGTCCCCACTACGGCGATGAATCTTCATCGCTTTCATATTTCGCGGCGATGGTTTTTAATGCCATTGGTGGGGATGAAAAGCGACAGGATTTTTAAATTCTTCGCCTAAAAAATGAAGCGATAGCAAAAGCGATGAATATCAAAACTTTTTGATATTTTATCGCTTTTTCTATCGCCTTATTTTCATTGTTTTTCAATCTCAAAGAAATACCGCCTATAAATTCAATGGAGATTAATAACCATTTTAAAATTTAAATGCAAAAGTATTGTTTTTGAGCACGTGGTACCTGAAGCTCAACATTTTGGTTTTGAGCAATAAAAACATTCTGTATACTTCAGAAGTAAGGATAACTGTAATAATAATGAAAAAGAAATTAACACAATCGGTCGTAATTTGCTTTCATCTTTCGCTTTAATATTTCGATTTTCAAGATTTGGATGTATGCGCCACGTTTTTCACATTGAAAAAAAAATCTTATGAACCCAAAATCTTTCGTTCGTCTTCGAATTTTTCTTAATATCATACAAAGAATCAATAAATTTTTTCTTCTTTCCGACAAGATGTATCACTTCAACATACGTATATAACCGTAAAAATTGTGCATAAAAATATTTTTATTTAAAAAAGCGACCGCAGATGGGGATAAAAAGCGACCAAGGAAAGCGATGCAAATAAAGCGAAGAACTTTCGAAAATTCGTCGTCGTTTAGGCGATGAACATTTATCGCCGTAGTGGGGACCAAGCTTAAGAAGTTAAAAGGGATTTTCTAGAGGTAACGGGTCATTTAAACTATAACGATCGATTAAAACATTCTTACAATAAAAACTAAAGTCTATGTCAACCGATTTGGCAGTTCGAACATTTTTTATGATTTCTAAGTAAAAATAAATGATTTTAAAATCTTTTTTTTTTTTTTTTGTATCATCAAGAGCATAAAAAGCACAATATTATAAACGACTTTTGGGGAAAAAATATTAAAATTTTAGCGTTAAAATTTGCGTTAGAAAAAAAGCAACGTTTTTTTAGTAACCCAAAAACGTTTAAATTTACAAAAGAGCGAGATCAACCTCTCACAAAGAAGTGTACAAAATTTGATAACAAAATCTTTATTCTATCGGAAGTTCTCAGCCCAAATATAGGACCCGGTAGAGCCTAAAAAATGTCTGATATCTTGCCATAAATCGGGGGTTAAAGTGTCTGTTTACATCAAATGTTGAGGTTTTAAAAAAACGTTTCGTGAATTTAATAATTAATGCTAACAGTTCTCTGTTGAACTGAAGAAATTTGCTTTTTCCAACCCGCAGACATGTTTTCAATTTGCAATTCTTATATCATTGGAAAGCTGTCTAAATTTCCTACCCAACGGTGTAAAAATCATTCTAATTATCCAGTTATTTCAGTTTTAATTATTATTTGAATTTTGCGTAACAGTTTTTGATACTCGTACTGTATAAAATATTTAGTTGCCTAGTAATTTTTAAACTCAGTCATAACAAATAACCATTCCCCGGTTTATGTCAAAATATCAGATATTTTTAGGGCTCTACCGGATTTCATATTTGAGCTGAGAACTTCCAATATAATAAAGATTTTGTTATCAAATTTTGTACACTTCTTTGTGAAAGGTTGATTTCACGCCTGTGTAAGTTTCGACGTTTTTGGGTTACTAAAAAAAAGTTGCTTTTTTTCTAACGCAAATGTTAACGCTAAAATTTTAATATTTTTTCCCAAAAGGTCGTTTATAATTTTGTGCTTTTTATGCTCTTGATGATACAAGAAAATGATTTTAAAATCATTTATTATGACTTAGAAATCATAAAAAATGTTCGAACTGCCAAATCAGTTGACATAGACTTTACAAAATGTTACAAAATGTAAACAATAAAACTAAAACTCATTTTAACAAAGAAATTTTATATTTATTTAACACATAATTTTTATTCCCAGTTGAAAATCAAAGATTCATTATTATTTGAATAGATTCATGTTCAAAAACAAAGACACATAGACTCATTAAAGAAGGTGTTAATCGATCATTAAGAAAGTAGTGATGCGTTAGATGCCAAAAAACTGCTATAACTTTGAAAATATAAATTTTCAATGTCTAATTTTTATATCTCCAGAAAGCCAACAAAATGCTCTTTCTAATGGTATAAAACCGCTAAAAACAAATCACTGTATGAAAAGTTATTAGATGTTAAACCTTCGGGCTAAATTTCTGAGAGACACACTGTACAGTGTGTCCACCAAAAATGTATCGGCTCGTAAAACATAAATTAACATTCTCACAACTTTTTATAGAAATTTTACGAGAACTTTGAATTTCTTTGCTATTTCTTTTGAGATTGAAACTAACGGACCGTTTTTTTTACAATGGTAGGTAGTTAAAAGAAGAATTTCTCAACAATGCATTTCTTTTTCCTTTTGGGAGATAGTATTGATTATGATTTTTTTATTGTTAATACTGATCTCTTTATTTCATATCAAAAAATTGATTCTTTTGGTGAAAAATTATTCCCCCAGCAAAACTTGATAAATTTACTTTAAAGTTTTATTTTCATCAAATGTATCTTTTTCTGACAATAAGCTTTTTTATTGCAAATATTTTGTTCACAATAAACTCTTTTGTTCCACTGTACCCAAAAGTAAAAAGAAATGCATTGTTGAGAAATTCTTCTGTTAACAAACTTCCATTGTAAAAAAAACGTTCCGGTAGTTTTAATCTCAATAGAAATAACAAAGGAAATCTAAGTTCTTGTAAAACTTCTATAAAAAACCGTGAGAATGTTAATTTAAGTTTTACGAGCCGATACATTTTTGACTTCAAACATTTCCGCTATTCATTGCTAAATAAGAAAAAGTGACTGCCAAATTCGAAATAACCACTTTCCAATTCTTCTTTGGATATATAAATCTACTAAAATCAGCAAACTTGCATTACATCACTTGAAGCTTATCAATAATACAAATATGAACAAAAAAAGACAAAACTTTTAAATAACTTAATCACAACCAGTTCACTATAGCATATCAACATTTCGTCGCCAGAAAAAAACTTTGCATTGCATAAGACAAAGCGTTGTCAATATGTGCAAGAAACAAACAAAACATTCTCTTTATTAAGTTTTCGTCAGTTCTATCACAATTCGATAAAACTTTATTAGTCAGCGGCTTTAGCCAGCTGACTAGTGGAATAGGTTTTTTTCATCGTCGTTGTCACCTATGATTTTTCAATTTCAATTTCGGATTCCAAATTGTTTTCCGATTTCTGATTGTTTGTTTATTCAGAATAGAACAGACCCGAAACTCTATGCTGAATGCAATGCACAAAAAAGTTCAAGTTTGAAATATTTTTCGATCAAAATGTTAGGTTCTTTATAATTCATTGATTACTTATAAATTTTCTTGAACGTTTTTTATAAAAGCTTTCAAATTCACTTTTAAAAGTTTTTTGAGTAAGTCCTTAAAATATGTGCACAAAGCATGGAACAATTTGGCAACCGATTTTGTTTCTGTGTTGTGGAAGTTGCAGAAGAATTTTCATTGTTCTTGTTTCTACCTAATCTTGTTATCTAAATGTCATTATGAGAATATTTCTAAGGAAAACATAGCGCTTTTAAGAAATTTGCGTAAAGTAGAAGAAAAAAAATGAAGCGTTGACAAAGAATGAAGCTATACTGTGAATTAACTTTCCACATCTCAGGAGAAATTTATTGCTGAATACATGTAACCAATAAATGAATGAAAGAGTTATTATAATGACTGCAAATCATACTATTTCGGAAACGGATTGTCTTAAAAAAGGAGAAAACTTGCCGACAAGTTCGCCTGCGGGGCAATAATCGATAAACTTAGAAATGAGGCGATGTTTGTAGTGATGTAATTCATGAAAATGTCTATTGGGTCTTGAGATATTTTGCCTCGAGATATTTGGAAGAACGGTGCTTTAGTGGAATAAGGACTTCCTACGAAATAACAGACAAGAAACATAATGCTTTCAAGCGCTTCACGTTTACACGAAATAAGCTTACCTTCCTCCACCAAATGCTGTTTTACCGTAATGCATTATGCTTCTGAAATCATATGGTGTTCCAAGAGAGTCGACTTCAGAGTATGTTCTCTTTTTGAAGTTGTGTTGTGCTCCTAAAGCAATAAACAATTTTTTCAGTTCTATCGCAATTGAAGGACGGATTGAAGAAAAAATCAACAATAAAACTAGGCGGAAGAACGATAAAGGCACGAGAAACGTATTGCAAAGAATGGCGATTATAATAAATTTAAAAAGATGTTCGTTATTGAATTATGAAAAATGTCTTTATCATAATAAAAACATGAATATATGAAAAATAGCAAACGATAAAACGTTATATGAATAACATTTTATCGTTAAAAAGAACAAAACAAATAACGATATTTATCGTATTGGAATGACGGATTTATGAAATAATCAATAATGAAAATGCTGAGAACTCGATTAATGCACTCTAAACTATATGCAGAGAACGGCGATTAGAATAAATTTTGCCCGAAAAAAGATCGCCTTTACTGAATAATGCAAGATGTCTTTATTAAAATAAAAACATGAATATATATATAAAAAAGCAGAACAAATTTCTATTTTAATTCTCATTCTCCCAAAACTTAAAAAATTTCCGCCCGTGAAAGTTTCTGCTATATAGAAAAAGAAATGGATGAGCATAAGAAAATTCTTTTAATAGTTGGTAACACAACAAACAATACGGATAGCTGAGCAAAATAAGAAGATATTACTAGTTGATATGGATGACCATTGGATTGAAACATGATTGTCACGGTCTGGTCTGGATTGTTCATGGTATACTCCTAAAAAACAACACCATTTTCAACAAAATGCTTCGGTTTATAACTGTACAAACAACTTTTTATCTGATGTTGACATACCAAGAGAATGCGCGATTTCGTGTAAGACAGTTCCATGTCTGAGACATCCCTTTGGAAGTGAGATGGAATTTCTACCACCGGTTCTGCCAACTGGTGAAGAACATCTACGATGCAATTCAATGGAATATTAAATTTAATAGTTCTTGTAAGATTTTTTTGTGATTTTGATTTCTAATAGGAAAACAAAATACGCACCCTCCTCCGTTGTAGAACTCGATGTAAGCTCCTTCTCCTTTCCATTCCTGTAATTTTATGCAGGTGTACTTTGCATAATCCTGCGCGGCTTTATAGACAGCCGATTTGGATTGAGATGGCACTAAATGATAGTAAAAAAAGTAGAACAATACCATTTTCACAACAAAAATGTACAAAAAAAATTATGGTCAAATAAAACTTTTTTGTAGGCAAATATTGAGGAAAAATTAAAATAGATGTAGTAGTAGTAACTAACGTCCAGATTTGAATGCAAAGGGTACTTCCACATAATCCCCATTTTTGGGCCATAGATTGTATTTTATTGTTGCATATCCATAATTGCCTTGTTGAATAGCTTGTTTCTGATCCGGAGATAAGACAATATCACCTTCAAACAGTCCAGGATCTAGAAACAAATGATTCGTGTTTTCCAATTGAGTAGTAGTTTAATAAAATACATGTAAATAATAATCAATGTTTCTTACTCTCTTGTTCAGGCACCCATTGAGCAAATGCAACAAAAGGCAATAGAAGCAAAATCAACGACTTCATCATGAGTTGATGTACCTTTTTGAGCTATAAAACGTAAATGATAGGTGATCTCAGTATTGAAAATTAAATATACTGCTATGTCTTGAATGTTTTCTGTTAGTTTTAGCCCCCTGAAATTCTACGTTTGGCATCTGGACAAATACTAACTGACATCAAATTAAACAGACCAACCCATAACTTCAGAAAACTGAATATACTGCAATGTCTTGAATGTTGTCTGTAGCTTTGACCCCCTGAAATTATATGTTTGGCATCTGGACAAATGCTAACTGATATCAACTTAAACAGGCCAACCCATAACTTCAGAAAACTTTTAAAAACGAAAGTATTGTTTATTCACCTGTGATGGAACGTTCATTGTCCTGTAAATATTTAAAAGTGCCATGTTCATGCCTTTCACTCAATACACGACAAATAATGTGTTTAATTTTGATTCTTAAAAATGTCATGCTATTCGAAGCATTTGGATACCTTTTGGTGAGCCCACAATCAAAGTTTCTTGACAAAAATTTTTAATAATCGAAGGAATGAGTTGGTCTCATGTAAATCTCTGTCTTTTGTTAGAGTACTTAGTGTTTAGGATTTAGTGTTTCCTGTGCGCTCATTCTATTTGGAAACATTATTATAGTTTTGTTATAAATTGTCATGCGATCAAAGTAGGTGCGCGATAAATTGAATGTAAAAAAAAGGATTGATAGGAAAGACTAATACAAGTTTTAAAGTTATGATGGTTTTCTGTCAGCAGATATTGTCAGCAATATTCAGATATAATTTGTATACTAGCACGAGAAGTTGCTTAGCACTAAAAAGTTTCTGTATTATAGACAAATACAAATACTGGAAAAGTATTATAGACACATTTGTAAACAGAAAAGATTTTCTCCAAAGTGTTTTTTTACTTGAAAGATTTTTTTTAGCAAGAAAGAAATGTGCATCTGAAAACCATTTCTTGATAAAACAAATTGGACAAAAACATCCTGTCTTTTCTTCTTGGAAACATTTTCATGAAGAAAAGATTTTTAACGTAAGCTGTCTCCATGATATCATTCAAATAGTTCACGTAAAAGCGAAGCTCTTATTTTCCTTTTGTTAATTGAAGTGCATAAACCTTTGAGATAATTTCCCCTTCAACGAGCAAGGACGCATAGTAGTTTCAAGGGGCGAAAACTTTGTTCATCATCATACTTTTCGTGATGGCTTTGACACATCAGTTTTCAACTGGCATTTTTTCCCGTTTCAGAACATTGGCATGGCATGGTTAGTCTGCTAAGTGAGAGATAGTGCTACGTCCCAAGTTCTAATTCATACTGAGTTGAATATATAGCTTTACTTGCGCTATGAACTTAGGATGTGGCGGTGACAATGTCCTTACGAAAGCAAGGTTAGAAATGAAGATTCTGTAAAACCATTGGATATATTGATTTTCGTGATGAAGATCAATCACTTAGTTATACTTCTACTCATCCTAATCATGATGGGAACAAAAGCGACCATAGTAAAACATTTTCAAAGTACAGAATTGACTAATTTTCCCAGTGTTTGTCAAATCTGACAAAATTACTGTTATTTTCGAAATCAGCACCTTTGTGTTTTGTGCAAATTTTTATGACAATAGACCTTTCCCGAATTTCAGTTAAAACACTGAATTGTGGCCGAGTTTCATATCTAACCTCGTTTTTATGGAATTCATTGTTCCACTGATTTCACTACTTTATAACTTAACGGTAGTCTCTATTATTCCTAATTCCCATTGCAATAATTAGAAGTAGCTACAGTGTGTATCAAAATGTCTTATCCACCAATTTTCAAGGCGTATATTTCATTACATGTCTGATAAAATATTGTGAATTTTATATCACAAGAAAAAGCTTTTCATGCTCTATCCATTAATATAAAATGTTTGCCAAAATATTTGTTCTTCGAAAAGATATTGAAGAAAAACTCAACAACTTGGTTCATTAAATTCTTAAAAGTCAATTAACTGACATGCTAATGACTTTTTAATTGTGTAATTTTCTTTTGTTGTGCTGATGAAACCTTAAGAAAATTTTAAGTATAGCTTTGCGTATTAATTTCCCATAACAACTAATCTTTTAAATAAAAATGTTTTACTGTGTGATGATTTCTAATTTTTTTTTATTGTGTTTATAAATGGCCTTCATTGTAAAATGAGTTAATTGACTTTTAAGAATTTAATGAACCAAATCGTTGAGTTTTTCTTCAATATCTTTCCGAAGAACAAATATTTTGGCAAACATATTAGAATATAGAATATAGAATATTAAAAGTGCGGTTAGACACGACCACTCAGCCACAATGCATCGTTTAAACATGAATTTGGAAAAGGTCTATTGGAGAACTTTCATAATTTGGTCCAAATTTTGCCCGAATTGCCCAATTTTGGTTAAATCTGACAAACTAACTGCTTAATTCGAAATTAGCATCTTTTAATTGTCATCCTTGTAAATTCTTTTGAAAATTGGAGAACGTTTGGATTTTGGTACAAATTTAACCCGAATTGCGAGTTAGTCAGCCTGCGGTCAATGGAAGATTATATTGCTAAGGTGTGTGCGGACATGGCTTATATGCAAGTTTTAATCTAAAAATTATTCTTCATTAAAATTTGGCGTTTTTGGAAAATGCACTCGGATTTCGGATTTCGGTTTATTCAGAATAGTTAATGACAGACCCGAAATCTTATGCTAAATGTACTACAAAAAGGGCACTTTCAATAACAACTCATAAGAATATTAACTTTTTTATACTTTTTTTTACTTTTAGAAGTTGTTTTAGACCTTTTATGTTGAAAACTTCCCAATTCAACATAGTTTTGTATTTCGAGAAACTATTTTGCAGTTGGATGGAGTTGAGACGAGTGTTGTACTCATTTGATAATAATGGTAACAATCTTGGCAACAATCTTGGAAAAATGTGATTAAATTTTTAATGGTCAATTAAGATGTGAATGAAAAGAAAAGATTTTTTGAAACAATGACAAATTTAAGCTGTGTGTTCAAGAAAAACGTTTTACTTTTATGTTTTAAATATCAATTTGGGGGGTCTCAGCGCAAAAATAGAATTAATAAAAGTTTGTATGGATTTAGTGCTTTGAAACAATAAGCACGATGTAATTAAACTACGTGTTTATCGACCATTAAAAATTTAACTACATTTTTCCAAGACATTTTCCTTCATTTTTCAAAAACCACTTTTTCATTTTTCACAAAAATATCCTAGCCGAAAGAACTTGAAGGTGGCTTTCCATCAATGTAAAAATTATTTTGAAATTCAGTATATTCATTTAAAAAAACATCTTTAAGTTTTCCGTTTCCAACACTATGAAACACACTGTAGCTGTAGTTGATACTATTTGTGCTTTAAAAAGTAAATAACTGAAGGAACAGCTCAACTGTCCTACAATATTAAACAAGTACTCGGATGACATCATTCAATGAATATAATACATGTTGTGTTGGTTATGGTGTTGCACTAGGAACTGGTTAGTTAAACTTTCTGAATGTACTGAAAGGTAAATGCTATTACCGCCTCAACATTCACAAGTAAATTCTTGGTGATTCTTTCAAAATCTTGGAACTTGTTGGCAATATTCCGATTTTGCAATGTGAAATGATGGTGATGATGTATTTGAAATTATGTAGCAGATGCTGTTTTGAAGTATTTAATGTGTAAAATGTGTATTAAGGATTTCTTGACAGAATAAACTTGCAAATCTATATATTAATGGCCGATTCCCTGTCTGTCTGTCTGTCTGTCTGTCGGTTTGCCTGTCACGCAAAATGGTAGATTGAGTTGTGAAAGAAATTATTTTTCTTTCTGTGTGAGACATCAGTGCGAAACCAATACATTGCAACCCCAATCGAACATGTCTTTTTTTGGCTGGTGAACCAATAATAGGGATAACGTTTTCTGTTGACTTGGCTTTGAAAACAATGCATCAACTAGATACAAAGAAACCAACTGATTAAACATTTTGGTCAACAAGCAGCGGCGGCATAACACAGTAGCGTGTTCGGTTTGCCAGTGTTGAATCCCAACGGTTTTTTGACTGTCTGAGACGGGCGAACCTTTTTTTCGATCAATCAAAACGTTTAAAAACCAAAGCTTTCCTTTCCCGACTCAAGCAGGTGAAAAAAGTGTGTTAATGAAACAAATTATTTTTTTGCTTTTTTTTAAAAAAACATATTAAGGGATGTTATGTGCTTCTGATCAAACATGTTTTTTATTCTCTTTATTCATTTACCACGTGCCATTTTTTCGCCTCCTGTGTGATCTTTTTAAGAGAAACCATTTTTCCCCTACTTTTGATAACACCCATGTTAGAGTGCTTAATGTTTATCAAACAGAAGCCAATAATAAGTTGATGTTTTTTCTCTCTACATTTGATTGCATTGTCAAACTGATAATCGATTGGTTTAAAAAAGTAAACTAAAAGCTTCATTGCTTGAACAATCTCCGCATCAGGCCTAGAAGAAATTGCTTTAGCCTAATTTTTAAGATATCTGAATGACTTGTACACAGACTAATAATTTGATACAGTTTGGAATTCATCAAATTACTCCCTTCTTTAATTTATTTATCTTAATCTTGACCACTTTGCAATTCACTATGATGTTTTGAAGCTAGAAAAACAATTGACCAATATCTTGCGCATGATGTTTATACTATCGTTTTTTATCAGTGTGTAGACAGATGGGTCAATTCACTAACAAGTGAAGTATCTATATATTAATAGCCGATTCTCCGTCTGTCTGTCTGTCTGTTTGTTTGTTTGTTTGTTTGTTTGTAAGTCACGCAAAATGGTAGATTGAGTTGTAAGCGAAATTATTTCTTTTTTTGTGTGCGACGTGAGTTCGAAGCAAATACATTGCAACCCCAATCGAACGTGACTTTTTTGGCTGATGAACTAATAGGAAAAACGTTTTGTTTTTATTATTATTGTGTTAGTTTTATATTCCAAGGACTACGTTGACTACGTTGGCTTTGAAAACAATACATCAATTAAATACAAAGAAACTAACTGATTAAACAGTTTCGACACAAAGCAGCAGTGGCAGAACGTGGCAGCATGTTTGCTAGTGTATCCTAACGTATCCTTGCCTGACTGTCTGAGACGGGTGAACTTTATTTTCGAGCAATCAAAATGTTTAAAAACCGATAGGTAAAAAAAGAGTATCATGAAACAAAATATTTTTTTTGCTTTTCTTTTAATAATTTAGCTTCAGATCGAACATATTTTTTAGATTTCTGCGAAAGCAAGAAATCTATTACAACCGGCTCTGTTTTTTTTCTTCTTTTTCTTTTTCTTACTGTCCAAACCTAGCGGTTTTTTGAAAATTCATGCGTGCGTTTACATGAAACTAAAACGTCGTGCAACGCATGTCACCCAGCGAAGAAACCCTTTTAGATTTACAAGTTTCTTTGATCAATATTAAATGGATCTTTAAGAGCATATACATATTTTAAGATGAAAACAAAATCTATAGAAGAAACTTCGAATTATTTTGAACTGTGATCATTCCTTTCTAAAGAAGATTTCAACATTTTGTAAACAGAAGAGTGAAAAGGTATACATTTGTTGTTTGTTTTTAGTGAAAACACAAAACATCTTCGTTTGTTTCATGTATGGGCTGTTATTCTTTTTAAGCTGTGGATACTGAAGCTCAGCTTAGAGTTCTCCTCAGCTCCAACATCCACAATGTGGGTCTACTGATGTTTTAATGTAATGTTTTAATGTTTGATGATAATTTTTTAATGTTTTAATGTTTGATTTGTTTTTAAGTTATATATATTGTCAATGTCCTTTATTACAAATGGCTTTCCTAATTACAGTAGCGAATTCAAACATCTTCCAATTGCCTGTAAACTCAATACACAGCAAATCATGTAACAACCCAAAATTTTTCTTTCAGTTATATAAATATGTGTGTGTGTGTGTGTGTGGTGACTTAGAAGTTTAGAGCATGCATAGGTATATATATTATTTTTTAAATGATCGAAATCTTTGTTTGGTTTTTGTGTTTGCAATATTGGGAATTACGTTTGTAATTAAGGAGATTGATAGTACATATCAAATGTTTAAAGTTTATGATTTACGTACGTAGTTGATAAAAAACAGAAAAAACAGATACAGTTCTTTACTCAACGAGTACGTTTTCTTCTCTTATAAAATATATAACGAACGACAAAACTAAAAAAAGAATAACATGCGTGATAAAAAGGCCACGTGCGTGAACACAATACATTAATAAGAACACCATAACATACCTTAAGGCGAGAAATTTTCGCGGAGATTTATTTTCGCGAGGTAAAAAAAATTAATTTTTTTTTTTGTCTGCAACTTGGAAAAAGCGATAATCTTTCTAAAAGTTTAAGGAAAAATGAAACTTTACAAATGGTATGTACTTAAAAACTTTCTTTACAATGGTCCTAACAAATATAAACGAAGAGTTTCAAACAAACGACAGTTTTTACTGATTTTCAAATATAGAGAAAGCATTACGTTCAACGTCAAGTTCAATGTCATTTGCTTCTGGTTCTGCATTATCATTAACTTCCCATTCTGATTCATCTGAAGAGTCTTCAACCTCTGCTGGTGACGTTTTATAGAATTCTAGTTCGCTTGGCATCAAAGAGGATAGGCTTATCGTTTCTTGCTCTTGAATGACTTCCATTAATGGAACTGACTCGATTAAAACTATTGCTTGTTTAACGGTGTCAACAGCTTTAAGTAAGTCGTCTACATAAAAATCTTTTCTTAACATTTCTACCACCTCCAATGCGAATTCTTCGATATTATCGCTAGCGGTTTTGTGGAGTGCATAACTGGAACAGCTTGGGGACGAAACTCCGCCAAATATGTGTACCTTCATTTGATATTCCTCTAATTGTTTTGTGGTGTCACCGTCAGGCCACCATAAGAACCTCAAATAATTCCATTGATCCGGAGGTACTCGTACCATGTAAAACATAGATTCGATGTCGGCCATGAACGCAACCGATTTCATTCGAAATCGTAACAGTACGCCTACCAAGAGGTTTGTCAAATCTGGACCTTGCAATAGTTGCTTATTCAAGGATACACCTTTATACTCTGCACTACAATCAAAGACGACGCGAATTTTATCAGGTTTCTTCGGATGATATACGCCATGGTGAGGAAGGTACCACACATCATCCTTTCTCACCTCTTGTAGTGGAACCTTCTGAGCGTAATCTTTATCGAATAAATTATTTATAAACGTGACGTAGTCTTGCTTGAATTTAGAATCTCGTTCTAACTTGCGTTTTATCCATTTACACCGTGCCAATGCTTGTGGTTTGTTATTTGGAAGGTGTACATCTGCTTTAAAGGGAAGAGGAAGTTGATAGTGACCATCAACAATTTTAACGCCCCTTTCCATTATTCGAAGAAACTTGAAATCATCTTGAGAAAATTCTTCTCTTTGTCTTTTTGATTCTCCTTTTGAACATTCGACGAAATCTTCATTGTACAATTTGTTCAGTAAATCTTTAATTGTTATGTCTTCCACTCCTGTCACATGTTTAACGTGACGTGTAGTGGATTCTTCGTTCAATCTATCGATAAGAATTTTACTGCAACTTATTTCATTTTTGCAACCAGTCTGTAGTGGACCAACTATATTCCAACATAGTCTCGTACGATAAGCATACGGCCCATTATTCTCGCTTGCTATCAACTCCAAGGGTTCCAATGCTTTTGGACAATTGCCTCCAATTATCAAACCAACGTGGAGTTTGTCGTCTTGGTTATGAAAAAAAGGCGTAAGCTTTTTCAAGTAGTTCCATCTTTTAAGCTTATCTGCTGTGGGAATTTCATCTTCATCGACAGGTAACTCCCTTCTACTATACGCCTTTGGCAACGTTATACTGTACCCATCGTCAGCCGAAACTACTAATCCTTCCACCATTTGTGAAACTCTGTTATCTTGACCAGTAATAGTTTTTACACAAATCCGAGAGGGTTCCCCTTCAATGCCCAATTGACTTAGTACGTAATTGGTCACGAAAGTTCCCTGGCTACAATCATCCAACATTGCAAGTATTCTCATAGTCATCTTTGACTTCGGATGTGTGATCGTTATTGGAACAATTGACATGCTGATCACCTCACTAGTTTCATTGATAGAATTACATGTTAAATTCGTTTTTGTGCAATTACTTGATATCTCGGTGCCCTGAGGTTTACTGTGTGGTTCACCACGTCTTGGAGAGAATCCATGGAGGATGGTTGGATGTTTTTTTTCACAAATAGAACATGTTAGCTTTTGATTGCAATTACGACGTGTGTGTTGTCTCGAAACCGGTTGCAGACAACCATAACATAATTTCTTTTCGGTCACGAAGTTGTTACGTTCTGCAACCTCTAGCTTCACAATTTCTAGACAATCTTTTAATCTATGAGCTTGGTTACAATATAGACATTGATCTTTTACTTCTGAAGCTTTCATGGCGGTCGTGTTTGTCCTTATCGTTTTAATAGGTTGCGATGGGTTATCTTTACGGTTACGTAATTCATTTGCAGCTTCTTTGGAATACAACGGATCGTTTACTAACGTCGTTTCTTCATCTACGAAATTGACGAAGTCAGCCAAATATACCTCTCGGAATTCACTTCGTCTTACGGAAAACACTTTCCTATTCCAACGTTCTTGTAATGCATCCGGTAACTTTGATTGAAGTAATCGAAGAGTTTCTGGTGAATCCAATTCGTGTTGTATTCTACCTCCCTTAACACCACTATTACATCGAACGAGAAAGTTAAAGAACTTGCGGAAGGATTCTGCATCATTGGCTTTTAGTTGTGGCCACTCTCTTAATTCCTTTCTGTATGCATTAACTACTCGGAATGCATCGCCATAACGGCTCTTAAGTAGTTCTTTAGCGTGGGAGTAACAAGATTCGTCGTCTTCGTGAATGCACCCTTTAATAAGTGCCTTCGCTTCGCCAGTAGTGAATTTGATTAGTCTTGTTAATCTACCCTTTTGATCGAGGATTTTCTTTTCTACGGCTTCTTCAAATGATGCCATAAAATATTGATAGTTAATTGGATTACCGCCAAATGTGTCAATTTCTACCTCCGGTGCACTTTGTTGTAGCAATAATTGACATAGCAGGTCCGCGTTGACGTCCAGGCGGGCACAGTCCCCATCATTCTTTATTTTATTTCCAATACGGCTTTTTGGGTTACAATTTGTTTCGTGAAAATTATCACGTCTTGGCTTAGGACCGTGAACCTTGTCAGTTCGTTCAATTTCTGGCGTATTTTCATGAACTTGCTTTGAAATCACGGAGTTGTTATTGATCCACTTCTCGCATTTTGAAACTCTGTTGCTTTCATTATCATCATGCCACCTAGGTAGAACTTCGTTATGCCCCAAAACATCTGCTTCAGCTTCAGCTTCATACACTGCTAAAGTTGCTTCTGTTTTTGCTACTTGTTCTTTTAGTCTCACTCGCTCCATGTTTCTTTTAGCCGAATTCAGCATATCTTCTGCTCTTTCCTTTTCTTCTTGACAACTTTTCTCCGCAGCTAACACGGCTAAGTTTGCTTTCTGCTCAGCAATACGACTAAGCAAAGAGTTGGATGACACTTTCGAGGAACAACTGCGGTGAGTGTAACCGGACTTAATGGATGCAGAAATACATGACCTGTCATCTTGGATATCTATCCCTTTTGCTACTGTTCGTTGAGAGGTGCATGATTTATTTTCACCGTTTATAACGTCTCTGGACGTCATCCACGATGTAGCGTTAAAACGGAAGTTGTTAACTTCACCATTTGTTCGGACTATCACATCTTCAACTTCCATCTTAACTTCTTCCGACTCTATCAGCTGAAGATACTTATTATGCGCTAGTTTCAATTTATCATGCAGGTCATCAACCAGCTGATGATTTTGTTGGACTTGGTCGTAATTTCCAATGGAATACAGAGTTTCTGTGTCTCTCATCACTTTGTTAAGTTGTCTTAACAAATCATCTCTATTCTTCTTTTTGATCGTCAAATTATATTCCAACCCAGCATCTGTCAACTGCTTCTTTCTGCGCCCAGGAAAACTTGCTACTGACATCACTGCTAGAGGATCTTTATTCCCTCAGAAAAACCTCTGCGAAGGCGTGCAGCAAATCACTCACGTAAAACTGCTGAAGGAATGGATATGTCGAACTGCCGTTCGTCACTTACAAGATCTGTATTATGTCAGCAAAACGTCTGCGAAGGTGTGCAGCAAATCACTCACGTAGAACTGCTGAACAAATGGACACGTCGAACTGCCGTACGTCACTTGTGTAGGAGTCGACAACTGCTAGAAGATCTGTATTATGTCAGCAAAACGTCTGCGGAGGTGTGCAGCAAATCACTCACGTAAAACTGCTGAAGGAATGGATATGTCGAACTGCCGTACGTCACTTGCGTAGGAGTCAACAACTGCTACAAATTCTGAATTATTTCACCAAGACGTCCGCGAAGGTGTGCAGCAAACCACTCACGTAGAACTGCTGAACAATGGACACGTCTAACTGCCGTACGTCACTTGCGTAGGAGTCGAAAACTGCTAGAAGATCTGTATTATGCCAGCAAAACGTCTGCAGAGATGTACAGCAAATCACTCATGTAGAACTGCTGAACAATGGACACGTCTAACTGCCGCACGTCACTTGCGTAGGAGTCGACAACTGCTAGAAGATCTGTATTATGTCAGCAAAACGTCTGCGGAGGTGTGCAGCAAATCACTCACGTAAAACTGCTGAACAAATGGACACGTCGAACTGCCGTACGTCACTTGCGTAGGAGTCGACAACTGCTAGAAGATCTGTATTATTTCAGCAAAACGTCTGCGGAGGTGTGCAGCAAATCACTCACGTAAAACTGCTGAACAAATGGACACGTCGAACTGCCGTACGTCACTTGCGTAGGAGTCGACAACTGCTAGAAGATCTGTATTATGTCAGCAAAACGTCTGCGGAGGTGTGCAGCAAATCACTCACGTAAAACTGCTGAACAAATGGACACGTCGAACTGCCGTACGTCACTTGCGTAGGAGTCGACAACTGCTAGAAGATCTGTATTATTTCAGCAAAACGTCTGCGGAGATGTGCAGCCAATCGCTATCGTAAAACTGCTGAACCAATGGACACGTCGAACTGCCGTACGTCACTTGCGTAGGAGTCAACAACTGCTACAAATTCTGAATTATTTCACCAAGACGCCCGCGAAGGTGTGCAGCAAACCACTCACGTAGAACTGCTGAACAATGGACACGTCTAACTGCCGCACGTCACTTGCGTAGGAGTCGACAACTGCTAGAAGATCTGTATTATGTCAGCAAAACGTCTGCGGAGGTGTGCAGCAAATCACTCACGTAAAACTGCTGAACAAATGGACACGTCGAACTGCCGTACGTCACTTGCGTAGGAGTCGACAACTGCTAGAAGATCTGTATTATGTCAGCAAAACGTCTGCGAAGGTGTGCAGCAAATCACTCACGTAGAACTGCTGAACAATGGACAACTTCGAACTGCCGTACGTCACTTGCGTAGGAGTCAACAACTGCTACAAGATCTGTTTGATGCCAGCAAAACGTCTGCGGAGATGTACAGCAAATCACTCACGTAAAACTGCTGAACCAATGGACACGTCGAACTGCCGTACGTCACTTGAGTAGGAGTCGACAACTGCCTACCTTGATACAACGGGTCAAAGGCAGAATGTCCTTTTTCCGGTCTTTCGGCAGCAGATCTTCCAATTAAACCAGCATGCCCAACGAAATTACCTGCCAACGGGTCAAAGGTAGAATCTCTTGTCTTAAGGGAACAGCTGCTCAGTGTCTGGCTATTAATTGTATACCAGTCTCTGATGCTTGTTTGGTACTGTAGCGGCTGTATTTCGGGGTCAGAGATATTTGGTTATATATTGACTGATATTCTCGTGAATAACGCTATATAAATATACAACAATAAACAGAAAATATCCTAGATGAACAACACACAGATAACAATAAAGTACTTACTACCAAACAGTGATGCTACCGAACTATACAGCCACTATAACAACCAGACACTGACAATGATACTACTACACACAACACATAACATAAATCTACAACATATAAATCTCATGACATGCACAAGTAGTCACACGTAGTGAACAAAGAAATCATATAAAAGGTGAGACCCAAGAGGCTAATGTGAAAGTAATACAATGTTGAATACAAAACGTGTCCTAGGCGACGGTAATAAGGTATATAATTAAATGTTGAACACAAAAAGGTGACACTTTTAAAAAGGGTCAAGACTTGGAAGCTCACTTGACCCCTTTGTAATCGCATCGAAGATTCCCGACTTTTTCCAGCCACTGGCGGTCACTTTCATTCCTTCTTCAGTGTTCATGTGGTCGTACAAAGAGATAAGCCATGTTGCATGTAGAGGTTTTAAAACGCTTAGCCGGTAATCAATGTCGATATCGTCAAGTTCCAAGCCATTTTTTATTCCATTGGTGAGTTGTCTGGTGTACCATTCTGAGAACTTTTTTCTTGTAAAGTCCTTTGCAGCCTTGTTAACGGACAAGTCGAGAGGCTGGTACAGGTTTGTCATATTTGGTGGAACTTTTGTAGCTAGGATGTGGTTTTCTTCCAACAACTCAACCACTCTATTCGTTGTTTGACCACGGAAGACATCAAAAATAAGAAGTGCCTTTTGATTCTCACATCCAAGCCGTTCACGTTCTTGTCGAATGTAAGGCAAGATGATCTCTTCCAAGAACTTGATAGACTCCGTTTCATTACTATAGTAGCTTTTATTAGCACTCAAAGAAAATCCATTTGGAAACTTTACTTTAGGCAAACTTTGATTTGTTTTACCCTTATAGATTAACTGCATAGGTAAAAATTTGTTATCTAAAGTTACTGAGAAAGTAGCCGTTATTGACCTCTTATCGTCGATGCCTTCGATTGGAACATTAGATGCGCCTATTTTATCCATGGTCATAGCTGATACCTGGACGTATTTCGACGGTGTTTGATCGAAATTTATGATTAAAGAGTGGGGTATCTTGTGTGTTTCCACGTGGTTGACAATTTGGTGCAAGAACTTTAATTCTGCCTCTCTTTGAGCTCCAAGTGGAATCCGAACTTTTCCGGTTGTTTTCATGCGGCGAACGAATCCAAGGCGACGGAAAAGGCTTTGGGCCCAAGTTCTTCCAAATTCAAGGTGACCTTTCTCCAAGAGTGGGTATTGATCGATCAGCGCTTTGGCGGTCGCGATAGCAACGGTAGTGTTAACTACTCCTCCTTTGTATCTTCTGGCTTTGAGATAGTTTTTAACGAGTGGGTCAATTTTGTCTCCAAGTAAGCATGGGCGACCACGAAGCTTGTTAACAATAACCTTCTTTGGCGATTTCTTTCTCCTCTTCTCTTCATTTATTTGATTCTCGTAGCGTTTTTTGAAATTCCGAATTGTGCTTTCGTTTAGTTGTGGGTGGTCTTTTTTCCATTTTCTAATTGCAGAAGCAGTGCCATAAATACTCGCATGTTTTCCTATCAGGAAACGATCTTTAGCAGAATACGACTTGTATGCGCCACGTGACTTTTTCGTCCCCGCCTGTTGTATGTTCGAGGTAACCTTTTCATAATCGCTAGCCTTCAACCCTAAAATATAAAAGATCTCAATATTACATTTTTTATAAGAACGTCCAACTTCGGCCATGCCATCAAATAATCTTAACTATTTACAACTGAAGCCAGTAAATGTTTTTACCATGTTCTTAAATCCGGTCAAAAACATTGGTCAAATTAAGCAAATGAGAAAACCCGTTTCGTTCGATTTATGCAAGACTGTTCATATTACCTGATTCATTTTGTGTGAGGGTGCTAGATGATACTGTCAAATTTGTCTCTGTCCTTGACGACGATTGCATGTTCCTGTCCATGTTGTTACATTGTGATTCTCTTTGACTTTGTTTTTTTCTAAGCCTTCTAAGAAGCGACATTATGCTATCGAAGCACTCAATGATCACAAAAGAATGAAAATCTCCCTTGTTGCTCCTTTTTTTAAGAAAAAAAACACAACAAAACATTCGAAAGTTTGTGCAATGCAATGACTTCATTTCTGTCCCGTGCACTCCATCGCAAATGTTAATTTCAAATTTGTTACTTTGGGAGGTTTATTTTCTAAAGTGGAGGAGAGACAAAACAAAAAAGTTTTGCACTGAGGTAGCGCATCAAGTTATCTCTTATCATTCGACAGTTGAGCTAAGCTGAGATGGCGGAGAAAAGTATAACTTTCAGTGCTGGAGTAAGGGGTTTCCATGTGTACAAGTCTAGTTGGAAACCCGAAGACGGCGAGGTTTTGAAAAGCGAGCATGAGAAAAACAACCCATATGATATATTTTCCATGAAAGTTTTCAAACCAAACTCAGGTGAAATCGTTGGACATTTGCCCATGGAAATTAGTAGAATAACCAAATTCATAGAAGACAGAGGGGCAAAGGTTTCACTGAAGATACGTGGAAGACATTACAGAAGAAGTCCCCTCGTTCAGGGTGGACTTGAAGTTCCTTGCGATGTTACAATAACAATGATTGGAAGTGTCGTGAACCATCTCTTGTTAAGAAAATATGAAACTTTACTCAATGAATTCTACCTTGAACCACAAGAGGAGGAAATTATCGGGACTTTCCTGACATTAAACACTAATATTGAGATAGAAGAACCAAGACCAAGAGCAGCCAAAAAGAAAGAAAGAAAAAAGAAAACAGATTCAAACTCTGTTGTGTCTAGAGATATTCGAGAAATGATTCGAAATCCTAAAAAGAAAAAGGAAGACAACGTAACTATTGTGCTTGATTGATGGAAGACTATGTATTAAAATATATTTTTGAATACCCTTTCATTGTACTACATGAATACAAGCAAAAACGCACTAAAATTTGTTATTTTTAATCTTTTTTTCGCGGGTATAAATTTTCGCGAATGCGACTCCTAGAAACATTTCGCGGGTATTTAATTTTGCGAAATCGACTAAAATTCGCGAAATTCGCGAAAATTTGTACCCGCGAAAATTTCTCGCCTTAAGGTAATTAAAACCATTGTGCTGAAAATGAGCGTCACATATTTCAACAGTAGTCACTGTGTGACATCTGAAAATATCAATATAAACATAAGCTGATTTTGTACTCCCAAAAGAAGGGATGTTTTATGTGATTCAGATGCAATTAAGTTTATCGGTGGTGTATACGTACAGTGTGTCCACGAGAAAGTGGGCACCTAACTGTCAAAAAGCATATCTTATGTTTTTCGTGCTTGTTTTTTTCAGTTTTTATACCAAAGGAAAGAAAATTTTTTGTTCTCCCTAAATACTTGACCTAATTAATAGAAAAATTAATTTTGGGGGAATTATAATCGATTTTACCATGAAACCACGCAATTAAATCAATAATGATCAATTAACGCTTGCTTGAATAGGAGTTAATGACTCGAGTAATATGGAAAGTCATGAAAAATTAAAATATTGTAATAAAGCTGCATTTAAACTTGGAAAACACATGTTTTTTTTTTAGAAACTTGAAACATAAAAGTTTCATTTCTAAAAATCTTTTACAAAGATTTAAAAAAACTTTTTAAAATGTTTTTTTTGCTTATAAAGATTTTGGCAAGGCTTTGGGAATACAAAGTTATTAAATCATAATCAAAAACTTAAGGTAAGTTTACACAATGAAAAACATTTGTGCCTTTTCAAAATGTTTCGTGACAAGCTTATCACAACACCACCAACAGCTGTTGTTTCAACGAAACAAAGAGTTAATTGCTCGTTAAAAGTCTGTTTTATTGATCATTACAAAATTAACAACCGTGTCGAAAGAAAAAATAGTCATTATTCTTTAAAATAAAATTTTTTACAAATAACAACTTATATTTATGGAAAGCTTGTAAATTCTTCTTTCCAACGGTATAAAAATTGCATTGTATTGGTGAATATTCGAAAAGTTATTTGTGTTTTAAACCAGGTGCCCACTTTCTCGTGGACACACTGTATATGCAATGAAGTTTCGCGTAGTGTCAATTACAGTTTTACAATGCCTTTGGGTGCATATGAATGTAATCAGAAATGTAATGTTATGTTGTAAAAATCATTCAACCTTTCTTAAATTTCCTAAAGATTTTTTTTAAACTGATCATGAATTTCAATTTAGATGAAGAATATAAGTGCATGCCATATTGTTAATCAAACTAAAACAGAAATTTCTGATATGAGTTAACTATATTATGTATGTTGATTTTAGTCGATATAAATGTATTTTGCATGACCAAAATTTATATGTTCTTGGAAAAATGTTTTGAGTTTACGAGTTATGATCATACTCATTAAGATATCTGATAGGATCCATGTATCTTTTATATTATTTTGTATCAACAAACATGTTGTTCAGTTTATTGGCAATATATATACATTAAAATAAAGTTTCTCATTGTGTCAATTATGCCTTCAAAATGTCCTGAGAAGCATGTAATTAGGAATGTAATATATTGTAGAAATAATTCAACCATTCAATGATTCAAAATCATTCAAGTTTCAAGAATGCTATTATAGTATTTCATTTTTCATATTTTCATTTTTCAACTGATTTTGCAGAAATCTTTCTGCCCGTAAGGGCATCTTGTTTTTTTTACTTTATTCATTTAGCACGTGCCTTTTTTTCTCTCCTCCCGTGTGATCTTTTTAAGAAGAGAAACCATTTCCCCCTTACGTTTGATAGCACCCATGTTAGAGTGCGTAACTTTTTTAAAACAAAAGCTAATAAAAAGTTGAAGTTTTCTCTCTCTATGTTTTGAGTGTATTGTTACACTGATAAAAGATTGGTTTTGCCAGAGGTTGTGACTTCGAATCTGCTTCTGATTGAACACAAGTTGTACGAGCCGTTTATAAGGAAATTTGACGTTTATTGATACAGTGACACAGAGCAGGTGGACATGGGTGGCGAGCGACGCCGCCTTGGCGGCTAGTATATATAATTCGTGCTTTATCGCAATTTTATTTGTTTATTTTTTTCATAAATTATGGTCAAATCTAACCTCGTTATAAGTTCATTCGTGACGACAAGAATCTCAATATGAATTCTTACATTAATGAAATATCTCATTTACCATTCAACCTCGTTTAAGCTTTCGACGATCCTGAAGATCAAATAGACATTCTCAACTGATGTAACTTGAAAGTTACATCAGGAGTTGTTTCACAGAGGAGAATATCAAAATCTCTGCAAAGAATAGCTCCAGAAGCATTTGAAAGCAGAACACGAGATGTTTTGGACCAAACTAATCCAGTTCCATACTTTGCTCCGTATTTTGGATACAAAATACACATGGATCAAAATGAAAAGATTGGACAAGATTTAGGTTGTGCACATGTTGCTGCCATTGATGGATGTTCTCGAATGATTTGTGGATTTGTATCAATGGAAGTAAAAAACCCTATTTTAATATATGAATATGTTTTCAGACCAGCTCTATTACAATATGGGTTATGGGAGCAACTACGCGTTGACCATGGCCAAGAGTTTAATCTATGTATATTTGTTCAGGAACTTTTAAAATCCCATCGAAAGAACATTTACAGATCACCTTGGAAACAAACCCCATCAACAAGAAACTATACGATTGAAAGATTTTGGCCTGAACTTAACAGAAGGTTTAACTATCCTGTAAAGAGAGCATTTCTGGAAATAATTGAAGACTATGATTGTGACACTAATGATCCAATATTTAAGTATTGCGTTTCCTGGTTGTGTAATTATGTAATCAGCGATGCAGCCACGATACTCATAAATTCATGGAATTATCACAGAATTCCTGGAGCGCAAGGTTGTGTCCCCATTGAAAATATGCGCGCCACAAAAAATACTGCCCTCTTAACTGAAGGTCTTGTACCAACCACACCGGAGGCTGTAAAAATGTATGAAGAGTTAGGAGGTAATTTATCTCGAGACGCATCGTTTGGAATAGATCCCCTGGCGACTACTGAGCACGCGTACGAATCGCGGCATCATTTATTTACAGAAAATCAACCTAGTGGACTAGAACTTTTTTCCCACATTGTTCACAACCGTACAGACTCCACCAGAGACCCTTTACGTATGTTTTATGAGCTGACAGTTTCTCTATGATCTAAACATTTATTTTGTAGAGCTTCATACTCATATGTTGAATTTTGTTAAACGAGTTCTTCAATGCCTTCTGTTCATTAAAGAAAAATGTATCACTTGTTAGTTTGTATCACAAAATGAAGTCGATCTTTATCAAACAGGAAACTTATAATAAAAAAAGTACAAATCGTGCAATTATATCAAAATAAAACATGTGATATTACAAAAAGAGAAAAAGAACCAACGATAAAACAAAAGATAGAGAAAAATAGCATGCAAAGGATAATCATTTAAACGAAACAAAGTGTTAACGAAAATATTTTGTCTATGTTGAACCGGTAATTAACAGCCAACCAAGTTACCAAAAAGTTGGTTTCTAAACAAAACAATGCCTTTAAATACTTTTAATTCTAAAATGTTTTACTTAATTCGATATTTCTTCTGAGTCAGCTATTGCTGCACACAAACCAGGAATTTTATAGCCAATTAACTCTGTATTATTAAATCCTTCTCGACAAACTGGACACTTCTCCAAGTTCACTGTACAAGTAAGACATCCCATTAATCTTCCACACTTTGGACAAAATGACAAAGAGTTACTATCAGTAACTTGCATGCAGATGATGCATTTAAGACAATTTTTTACTTTATTGATGATCACCTGAACTTCGTCACTATTTGGATTTAAATTTTCCTTTATTGAGTCCAAAATCTTTAACTGCATTTCAGTTATAGTATCTTTGAACTCTTTATTTGAAACATAAGTATTTGCAGATGACAAAACTGTTGAATTTTCTTGTCCAGATGATGATGGTCCTGGTATGTCTAGGATTGGGGTGTCATTAGAATCAGCAAAAACACTGTTCATAAAAAAGTCATCGTCATTATCATCATCAGAAAGTAAATCTTCATGACCATAATCTCTTTTAATCATCATCCACATATTTGGTTTCCATTTCATGTATGTTACATTTTTTGCATAACGCATTAACTTCTGAATCACAACTGTATGACTTCCAGTTCTTACCATATCTTTTACCTCGTCAATAGTTAAATTGGCATCACCAGGGTTTTGTTTCAAATGAAAGCTACCCTGCCCTAGCAATCGTTTACGATAAAGAATATTGTAAGCCCAAAAAGCAAATCGTGGATGGGCTGCAAATCTGTATACCCATTCATTATCAATTCTTTCAGCAAACTTTATCAAATGCTTTATTTTCTCAGAAAAAGCCTCAGTGTCACTTTTAGCTATAGTTTTAACAGTACTTAATTTTGTTGGGTCTCCTTTCCCATCAGGAAATAAAGTTGGAAATGCTAAACTTGCCAGATATTCTCTCTTAAATTCATTCAAAGCAATACTATCTACTTTCAAAGCTTCTGGTTTTAAAACTGAATCATTAAGAATTTCTTTTTCTACTTTAGATTTCAATTTAGTAGGCAACCTCGAACCCAGGGTTTCTTGCCTTTTCGATATACGGATGGCGGCGAAGAAGACCCTGGTCCCGGCTGCTGCGTTCTCTGATTTCATTGGTTCAGCAGGATTCTCGAATAATTTAAGCAGCACGTTGTTTATCAAAATGGTAAACACAGAAGCGAGAATGAAAGTCCGAGCACGTGGTTTGGAAGAGAAAATTTTATAAATTCATTGTTTTTGGAAAACCATTATATTTTTGTTTTTCCTTAATTTGCATACATTCCAACTTATCAACCCTTCATCTACATGTGTAGATGCCAAACTTGTAGCACAATAATGATTTTATTAAAATATTTTTTAGTTAAAAAATGCTACTAGTGTGACTTTTAGTTCTCTGACTAATTTGTGCCGTTCCTTCCCCAGAATTTTCAAGTAGCATATCAGTTGCTGATGAATATAAATTTTTAGTTACATAATGAATGAAGATTTATTGAAAATTATATCTAAAAAAAGTCTATTCTCGAAAACCTAGAGTGGAAGGAACATGCAGATTGTGCAGTAAGACAATAGCTTTTTGTTAAAAGTACATTCTGTGTCTGGTGAAAGAAAAACTTAAGCAGGAAAATTTTAACGGTATGTGGTGTAAACATACATGATGGTGACGGCCTTCCAAAAACTATTTGTCGAAAACGCAATGCCTTCTTAGAGTCAAATTGAATAAAGACAAAAATTACCTACTACTACTGGGAGGTCGGGGAAGTTCATGGCTCGCTTATAAAAATTCTACAATTTCATTGGTCAAAGGATACTCTTGTACATTTGGTCCGAAATATTTAATAATGGTACTACAGCTGTGTGACGATCGTGTCGCAAACTTTTCTTTGAATCACAGAGATTTAAGTCTAACAATGTGCTTTAGTCTTGATCTTTTATCACTTCCTTTGGCGAGCTGGTGAGCGGGATTTTTTGCATCTTTTATTGTTACAAATAATGGTTGTAGTTGGTAAATTAGTAAATGATGTAACTAATATCAATATAAAATAATAACACTGCTTTCTACCATGCATGATGCAACTAGGTATACCCATGTGGTCAAACCACAGACGAAAAAGACGTTCCCCACATTCCCCAAATCGTTAATATTGATCTATTATCCGACAAAAACGAATCAACGCGTAGATACAAAGAACTGCTACATAACTACTCACTACACCAACATATTACCCAACCAACTCGTAAAAGTAAGACACTCATCGACCATGTCATCAGTAACATTCCCAACAAAGTTATCCATACTGACGTAATAAATACCGACGAAATCAGTGATCATGATATGCCGTATGCTATAATAAATGTTAAAAAACAGCGATATGAACCTCGTTATAAATACATCAGAGACGAAAAGAAGTTAGATATGAACGCGTATGTAACAGACTTCTGTCAAATACCTTTTCAATTAGTTTACGCATTCGATGACCCTGGTGATCAAATCGACATCTTAAACAAACTCATTTTAGACTGCATCGAACAACATGCTCCCCTTAAAAAAGTTAAGATCACCAGACCGATTGCACCATGGATGAAGACGTTAAGTATCACTCAAATAAAAGAACAACTTGAGCAAAGTCGTATAAAATCACGTAAAACTCAGAATGATGAAGACCGACGAATTTACCAAGGCACTAGAAACAAACTAAAAAAGCTCATTAAAACTACCAAGGCTTCATTTTTACGTAGGGCAATGTCGTCAAAAAATCCCAAAATAGTCTGGAATACGGTAAATCGAATCATTCGGAACCAGAATACACGTATTAAACACCATCCAACCGACTTAAACGAATACTTCACCACCCTTGCTTCCACACTTACAAACCAACCAAACGTACAATCCACTTTTCCAGACATGCCTGATAGCAACACCGGAGATTTCAAATTTCAAATCAAACACACAACTTATAGTGACGTATTAAAATATATCAAAAACCTGAAGAACGATTGCTCTAGTGGACACGACAACATGCCTGTACGATTCATCAAACCTGTAGCTGAGTACTTAGCGTCTCCTCTGGTGCACATTATCAACAATTCGATCAACAAAAAGGTATTCCCTGGAATCTGGAAAATAGCAAGAGTCTGTCCAATTCCGAAAATTGATCATCCAAAATCGTTTAAGGATTATCGGCCGATATCAGTGCTACCAATTCTCTCCAAAGTATACGAACGTGTCATTCTTCATCAACTTTGCAGTTTTATTGAATCAGAATCCTTATATAAATCAACTCAATCTGGATTTCGAAAGGGACACTCTACAACGACGATTCTTCTCAAACTTAGGGATGACATAAAAAAAGCTATGAATAAAAGTGAAATTACCTTAGCAGTACTTATCGACTATTCAAAAGCTTTTGATACCATTCATCACCGTACTTTGATAGAAAAATTAATTGGCTTGAACTTTTCGAAAGATGCGGTGCAAATTATTTTTAGTTTCCTCAGTGATCGAAAACAGTACGTGCAAATTGATGATAAATTATCGAAACAATCTGATTTATATTTTGGTGTACCGCAAGGCAGTATTCTTGGTCCAGTACTTTTCAACTTGTACGTTATTGGTTTGTCTGATGTTGTTAACTGTAAATCTGCACAATACGCTGACGATACAACCTTATATCAAAGTTGTAAGAGATCCGAAATCGAGAGCTGTGTAAAAGAATTAGAAGATGATCTTTCCAACTTATCTCACTGGTCAGTAAATGAGAACCTTCTTTTCAACGATTACAAAACAAAATCAATTCTGTTTTCAACGTCCCAACTGTCCCGGAAACATAACCTTGCAAATCCGGAACTTTTCAAAATTAGATGTAATGATAAAACTGTTGAAAGAGTAAACTCTACCAAACTTCTAGGAATCCATTTCGATGAAAATCTTCGTTGGATTAACCATGTCAACCAAATCGTAAAGTCTTGCTGTGGGACATTGCAAATGTTACGAAAATTCAAACGTTTTACACCACTCAATGTACGTAAAGTTCTAGCGGAGACTCTAGTATTGTCGAAGATTACTTATTGTAACACAGTTTATGCTGAACTTCCGAACTATCTGTTGAATCGTCTACAAAGAGTACAAAACACTACAGCTGGTTATGTACTTGGAAAATATGCTAAAATGCACGATGTAGTGAAAGGCTTAAACTGGCTACCAATCCTGGAAAACATTGAGCATGCAACAGTAAAATTAACGTATCTTGCTCTTAATGATAATAAATGGCCAGACTATCTTCCTATTGAGTTAGAAAGTGCTCGAAGATCGTCTCGTTTTGACAATACAATGAAAGTTTCAAGAGGTGAACCGCACAGTTTTAGGCAACAAGCGTTAATTTTTAACGATTTGCCCAGGGCTGTGCGATGTTCGACGTCATACGCTAGTTTTAAACGTGACTCTCGAAAGTTCTTTATGGACAAAGCTTTAACTAGATCTCTTTCTTCCTAATAATAGTTCATTTCCTCGAAGTTTGAAGTGAACCCAATTTCAACCACTTCAGTGTGTTGTTGGCATGGTCATCACTTCAAGCTGTCTTGGAAACTTTTACACTTCTTACCATTTTATTTGATCATGCTATAGTGACATACCTAGAGATAATATTTATCTCTTTTTTCAATGAGTGCGTAAACAATGCATATATTCTATTTTTACTTTTTAACTTAACTTTTTTAACCACTTCTTCTCACAATTCTTTGAACAACAATTATCTAAATATTTTAATTTTTTCATATTTTAATTTTAGGCGGAAGAGCCACTTTGTAAATTGTGGATGCTAAATATATGCTTTAATAAAAAAAAATAATAATAATAATTCATGGTTCCAATCAGCCTTTCTAATTCTGTATGCATTATAAACAATGTCATGGGCAACACTTTACTTAGTCCAAAAAAAACTAAATAAACAAAACCAGTGTATGGATAAAACAAGACCAAGGCATCGTTTAAACAAAGAAATTAAATATTGAGGCTATGCAACTCATCATTATTATCATCCTAATAATTAGCCTTATAGCTTATATACTATTTGCTGATGATAACCAAGCAAAATGCCACATAGTAAGTTAAGTTGTGAGGAATGTGTTTGTTATTAAAAACATGTTCATTTTTTGAACATGTGACAATTTGTATATGATCGTATTTGCTCTTCCTTTTTTCGATAGGGACGGTGACAAAAGAAACAGAAAAAAACATTAACTGGAACTAGTTGAATGGTAAGTACTCTTATTCTGACATTTTCCAAGTTCAAACAAATTTCCATGTAGACTCATCAAAGTAATTAGTGATTGTCAGATAGCAATCGTTGTGAGTTCTCGAGTTGTGTTAAATAATGTTATCTTGTTGCTCTTTAAAAAGATAATTTCTAACTAGAGGCTTATATATTTGAAACTAAAAATGTGGTATATAATAAGGTTTTGAATATAGTGCTTACCTAGTTTAGTACACACATTTTACCTTACAGGACTGTACAACTGCCAGACTGGATACAGTGTAGCAAGGAAATTATACAGATATGTTGATTTACTTTTTTAATTTTGTTTTTACTTTGTTACGAATGACTTTCTAAATTTATTTTATTAGTTCCTAAGTTTCATTTGGCGTATATACCAAACATTTCACAAATGGACAAATTTCTTCAGGAAAATACAGAGAAATCTTTAACCTTTAACTTCCTTAATCATGGTTAGAGATTTGTTTTATATATAACTAATAGTTTTGTGATTATCTTTTGTGGGTATTTGGAGAAAACCCGTGATCAGAAAAATATATATCGAAGTTACAAACAATGCGTCACAGATAATCATATAGGTTGTCTGTCTCTATTTTTTGAGGAAACACTTTGACTGCTTATAAAGACAAATTGACTTGTAATTTGTGACAGATGTGTATGTAAATGTGTAGTTAATGATATTACTTTATGTAAATATCATTCATTGTATTCATGATATAACACTAAGGAAGATAATTCTGAAACCATAATAAATCCTTTAAATTTTTAATTTATAACATTTTGATTAATGTCTGTTATGATCTTGTTATAATTTGCTTTAGTTTATTGGTTTGGAACCTGAGATAGTTGGTTAGGACAATGGATCAGCAAAACACATCATCAACAAGTATGGCATGCATCAATGGTACTACCTACTCCTCCACGAATGTCTATTCCTTCAGTCAAAATATTTTCATGAAATTGATGAATTTTTAATAACATACTATCTTAAAGATAATGTAGCAGACTGTCTACTATGCATCCCTTTCTGAAATTCAATGCAATTAGATTGGTATCTTACACTTATTTTAAACAATTTAGAGCATACAGAAGATGATCATTTGCAGCAAAGCAGTATGCTACATTTGTCTACAAATAATGGTTAGTATGTTCATTTATATTCAACTGACAATATATAACATTGTTGGCATAAATGTTTATGAATGTGCATTATTATGTATTTTTCTTTTTCATAGAAAGTGTTGAAAGATTTTCTGCTTTGCTTATAAATTCACTGGAAGCTGCAAACTACGAAAAACACATCCAGCAGTCAATTACTTCGACCATATTCCTTGAAGATCCATCTAAAAAGCATACGTTGGGAACTCCACATATGTTAGTTGTTGAAAAGCAGATATTGTTACTAGCTTCATATCCAAATTGTACTGATGGAATTCTCTACTGTATACCACTGGTGTTTAATTTGAATGGACAATTTATTTTATATTTGAGGTATGTGAAGAACATTTAAAAATACAAATATCTTCTTGCTTTCAAATCATATGTTTATTGTATTATTTTCTCTTCAGGTGTTTTGAATCTGGTGTTTTGAAACAGTTTCTCCAAAGCAATTGGAAATGTTTATTTGCAGATTTAATTAAAAAGTTTAATATTCAAGAATGTTATATTATGCATATTTTCAATGACTGGGACATTGCAGCAACATTACAACATCGTGAAAATTTGAAACCTGGTTAGTAAAAAGGATTATATTCTCTATCTTCTGGTTCTAATGCTATGATCTTTTCTTATGTCTTCACTATGAATCATCTTATTCAGTGGCTTTACTTTTTTTAGATACTACACCTGCCAAAAATTCAGTTATGTTTAAAAATATAACTCAGCACAATAAAAAATCAGTGTCAAAATATTTACCACTTGCCCATGCTACAATCCAGAAACAATTTGATGAATATGCACCTGGTTATGTGGTGTTTTGCAAACGAATGTCCCGTTATTCAAAGGACAGTTGTAGTGCTGATAACTAGTGAGCTTTATAAACTTATTAGCTTTGGTATGAAACCTGCTAGCCTCTTTCCATCTAATTAATTCATTTTGTTTTAGTTATTTCAAGTTGCACAATCTTGGGGATTCTCTTTTGTGGGACAGAAAAATAAAAGATTACATGCTAGATCCACATCTTAATCAACCTTCTATTAATGGTGCAGTCGAAAAATTCAAAGATGTTGAATTTCTTTCTGTAGAGCAACAGTTTTTCGTGTTATCTTCATGCCCCAATTATCATCATTGGGCTTCAAGTAAAGCACACGGAGTCAAAAAGGAAGAGCATTTCCTACCTAAAGGAAAATCACCACGCCACCAGATTATGACTACTGTTCTTAGTAGGATTTTAGAACTTGACAATGAAAGTAGTGAAATAGATAAGATAAGAGCTCACTTAAAAACTATTCTTTCTTTTGTGGATGCTAACAAGTATCATATTGTTCCAGTCAATTTGCCTCACTTTTCGTTGGAACGAACATCAGTAAATCCTCGAAAACGTGTCAAACTTAACTCAAATGATTTGCTAGACTTCCTTGGAATAACAGATGAAGAGTATGACACAATGAAAATCCAAACAACAGTTGGTACCCAATCTATCTACAATTCCTTTAAAAGCAACCTCATTGGAGATGGAACTCTACTATGGCGAGTGAAGTTACCTAACGATGAAATTGTGGTTATGAATGATTACAACTCGGAAACCGGAAATTTTAAGGTGGCAATATAATATGCTTTTAAAAACTGTTACATTGGTTGTAACTTTATCAGTCCTCTAAATATGTTTTATATTTCTACTTTCTTTTTTGCAGTTTAATGAATACGTGATAGTAACAAAGACAATGATGGAAGGTAGAATGACATACACTTGTACATGTGAAACATATAGAACGTTGATGTCAACAGTGTTGTTTAATTTCGGTGAAAATGATTGGGAAGGGATTACTTGTTGTCATTGTAGGTTTTTTGCAGAAATTCATGACATGGTAAGATGGTAGTATATAGAGGATCTAGAAATTGTAATGTCATTACAACGGTGTTTATACTAACGGTAATTTAATTTTTCATAGAATGTTGAAAGCATCTCAGATAGCTTGTTAGTCAAAAAATAAAAACTGGTATCGCTACTGCAAAAGAACCGGTTGTTAACTTGCCATCAACCTACGCAGATATTGAGAAGTTTTCTGTGTGTGTTGGTTTCGATGTTGAGTTTGCGCACATGTTTAAATCGAAATCAAACAACCAAGTATATGTTAAGTGTTGCTCTGGAATTTGCCAGAGTCAGTTCAGTAAGAAGAAAAACATCATTCAACTTAATACATGTACTACGCTGTGTCCACATCTTAAATTCCTTAAATGCCATCTGGACTTTCGCAAAAATGAATATGCTATGCTGCAAACGTGTAATGCCGATGAGGTAAATGAATCAGATGTTGATGATGCTAATATCGGTGATGATGATGATGATGATGATGATGATAACAACGAAGAATGTGTCAATGAATTTCTAGAAGAAGATGGCGATGAAAGGAATGTTTCCGATGAATTCAACGAAGTAAGTTTTCATGTTGCCCAGCTGATGTTTTCATTTATAAAAGTTTGTGAATAGAAGGGACGGTAAAGAGAAAAAGAAATAGAAGTACATATATATAAACCTTGCTATATTGAATATTTGTTTCTTTCTTCAGCGGAGAGTTCCATTTAATCAATCTGATGGCTTTTGGAGATTTTATTCGCCATACCAGCGCAAAGTTGGTAATGATCCTTTCGATGACCAGTTAATTAAAAATTGCCTAGATCGACAGACGTATATATACAAAATTAAAAATTCCGATTTCCATGAGTCAATGTTTCCGAGCTGTAAAACAGAAGTCTGTGAATGCAAGGTAAATGTAGTCCAAGCTTTAATATGTATCATTTATGTATTTAGTCTTCGTGTTTTATCATTGACAACCTTTTATAATTTAGCTCCCTTGGCCAAAAGACGGAACTGGGCAATTCCTATACCAATTTGATTGCGTTACAACATTGTACACGAAGCTTGCGTGTATTTCCGTGAATGTCTTTTCCATTATTTGCCGGAATAAAACATGCACGATCAGTTGGAATGGTGCTTGTGAAAATATTTACCGCATTTCCGGATTAGTTTGTATCGGTGAAGAGGTCTGCTGGGAATTTATCGATATGGTAACGGAAATGAAGTGCAACTTCAACGCATTTTGTTCTCTAATGAACAAAACGTACATCCGCCACCAATCCCCTAGATTGTTTATGTCAGCAAAAACATTTCGGAAGTTATTTTTTTCGTGGACTTCTAGTCAAAGTCGTGAATTTCGTACCCCGTGTCATTGGTGTTGATTTACTCCTAAAGTTCTGGCTTGCGATGCAACGAAGGTTGGCATTCACCAGAAACATTGTAACATAAAACCAGTTGAGCCTTCCATACGTACCGATTTACAAAATACCCTTCATCGCCGTTTCGATAGATGTTTTCTCGCATATCCTCAAAAGTCTGACGATATACCAATATCCAAGCAAAAAGAAACCGAAAAGATTATCCGAGAGTCACGCATTCATCTCAAAGAACTTACGAAGTTCCCAGTCACACTCGATTTGACAGAAATGCACTTGGCTCAGAAGAATCGAAATCTACTAGCTGTTTTCCCAGCTGATGGCAAGAAGTTATTGGAACGATTTATTAACAAAGAACTTTCTCCTAGGCAACATATTGCCGCAGCGAAGTTTTTCCATCTTCTTAGTTTTGATGCTCCTTTAAGGGCATTAATTTCTTTATCAACGGTTTCATTGCTATCGACGCTGTCAGTAACGTCAGTTCCAATATCTGCAGTGCGTTGTCATTCTCCTCATTTATCCGATTTTCTTCAAGAATTCTATGTTAATGGTTCACTGGATCATGATGCTTTTGCTATAGTTTCTTATCTTCGTGATAAAGTAAAAGACATTCACAAGAGCGATATCGAGCCAGAAAATTGTTTGCCGATTCCTGGCTCATATAACCCTCCTCAGTTTGGCCGGGCGTATTATTTTTCGGCAAGTGGAGAACAGATCAGACGACCACGATCATTCAGTGTAGATGTCAACCCACATAATAATCATGATGATCAGCCTTCGACCTCCTCCTGTAAAAAGATCTACCCAGTTGTAACCAAAAAGGGAACCACATTTTTGTTTTTATGGTTTTGTCCAATGCATGGACACTGTTATGGATGCCACATTGTAAACGGAAGTGAAGGAAGAAAAGATCCGGCCTATTCCCTTTACACCCATCTTGAAAAGCCGCCAGAAGTAATTTTTTACGACTTTGCTTGTGGTTTGGAGGAATACTGCTTAAATCGTGAAGCAGGATACTTTAAAGATACGAGATTTTATCATGACATCTTCCACGGATTTAGTCACAGCTGTTCTTCGCTTTACAGTAGCAAAGCAATGCAAGATCTTCGTGTCGTTAACACTAGTATATGTGAGCAATTTAACTCATACCTTCAATGTATCAAGGCCTCAGCTAAGCAGATGTCGCAAGAGCATTTCATGTTTTTCATCCAGTACATGATAAATATATGGAATGAGAAGAAGAAAAAGTTGTTCGATCAAAAACTTCAGATTGCTTTATCGGGTGCTGAGTAAGTGCGTTTTCTTTTTTTACTTAGAGTAATAAAATTTCTTTTTGTTAATAATTTGCATCACAGTAGCAGCAAATATCCTTCTTTTTCATACGAAAGAGAAATAATTGCAAAACATTAAATGTTTCTTCTATATCTATTTCCCTTTTCGTTATCAAATGATAGCCCATATCCTGATGACCTTGCAAATAAGATGGCAAAATAAGTAATTACCTTGAGATATTTGCTTTCACGGAACAAGTGCTCATCACGGATAGTTGAGTTTGCATAATAAGAACTCCACGTTTCATCGAGAAATCTGTCTGGTTCGTGAACAAGGTGATGCATACGTTACCTTTCACGGAATAAGTGCTCGTTTCGGGAAGTTCAGTTCGCATAATAAGAAATCGACAGTTCATCAACAAATCTGTCTGGTTAGTGAAAAAGGTGATCCATGCGTTACATTTCACGGAACAAGTGCTCGTTTCGGGAAGTTCATTTCGCATAATAAGAACTCGACATTTCATCAACAAATCTGTCTGGTTCGTGAACAAGGTGATACATGCGTTACCTTTCACGGAACAAGTGCTCGTTTCGGGAAGTTCATTTCGCATAATAAGAACTCGACGTTTCATCAACAAATCTGTCTGGTTGGTGAACAAGGTGATACATGCGTTACCTTTCCGAAACAAGTGCTCGTTTCGAGAAGTTCAGTTCGCATAATAAGAACTCGACAATTCATCGACAAATCTGTCTGGTTGGTGAACAAGGTGATGCATGCGTTACCTTTCACGGAACAAGTGCTCGTTTCGGGAAGTTCAGTTCGCATAATAAGAAATCGACAGTTCATCCACAAATCTGTCTGGTACGTGAACCAGGTGATGCATGCGTTACATTTCACGGAACAAGTGCTCGTTTCGGGAAGTTCACTTCGCATAATAAGAAATCGACGTTACATCCACAAATCTGTCTGGTACGTGAACAAGGTGATGCATGCGTTACCTTTCACGGAACAAGTGCTCGTTTCGGGAAGTTCAGTTCGCATAATAAGAAATCGACAATTCATCGACAAATCTGTCTGGTTGGTGAACAAGGTGATGCATGCGTTACCTCGCACGGAATAACTGCTCGTTTCGGGAAGTTCAGTTCGCATAATAAGAAATCAACAGTTCATCCACAAATCTGTCTGGTACGTGAACAAGGTGATGCATGCGTTACATTTCACGGAATAACTGCTCGTTTCGGGAAGTTCAGTTCGCATAATAAGAAATCGACAGTTCATCAACAAATCTGTCTGGTACGTGAACAAGGTGATGCATGTGTTACATTTCACGGAATAACTGCTCGTTTCGGGAAGTTCAGTTCGCATAATAAGAAATCGACAGTTCATCGACAAATCTGTCTGGTTGGTGAACAAGGTGATGCATGCGCTACCTTTCACAGAATAACTGCTCGTTTCGGGAAGTTCAGTTCGCATAATAAGAAATCGACAGTTCATCAACAAATCTGTCTGGTACGTGAACAAGGTGATGCATGCGTTACATTTCACGGAACAAGTGCTCGTTTCGGGAAGTTCAGTTCGCATAATAAGAACTCGACAGTTCATCAACAAATCTGTCTGGTTAGTGAACAAGGTGATGCATGCGTTACATTTCACGGAATAAGTGCTCGTTTCGGGAAGTTCAGTTCGCATAATAAGAACTCGACAGTTCATCAACAAATCTGTCTGGTTACTGAACAAGGTGATGCATGCGTTACATTTCACGGAACAAGTGCTCGTTTCGGGAAGTTCAGTTCGCATAATAAGAAATCGACGTTTCATCAACAAATCTGTCTGGCTAGTGAAAAAGGTGATGCATGCGTTACCTTTCACGGAATAAGTGCTCGTTTCGGGAAGTTCAGTTCGCATAATAAGAACTCGACGTTTCATCAACAAATCTGTCTGGTACGTGAACAAGGTGATGCATGTGTTACATTTCACGGAACCAGTGCTCGTTTCGGGAAGTTCAGTTCGCATAATAAGAAATCGACAGTTCATCAACAAATCTGTCTGGTTGGTGAACAAGGTGATGGATGCGTTACATTTCACAGAATAACTGCTCGTTTCGGGAAGTTCAGTTCGCATAATAAGAAATCGACAGTTCATCAACAAATCTGTCTGGTACGTGAACAAGGTGATGCATGCGTTACATTTCACGGAACAAGTGCTCGTTTCGGGAAGTTCAGTTCGCATAATAAGAACTCGACGTTTCATCAACAAATCTGTCTGGTTAGTGAAAAAGATGATGCATGCGTTACCTTTCACGGAACAAGTGCTCGTTTCGGGAAGCTCAGTTCGCATAATAAGAACTCGACAATTCATCGACAAATCTGTCTTGTAGGTGAACAAGGTGATGCATGCGTTACCTTTCACGGAACAAGTGCTCGTTTCCGGAAGTTCAGTTCGCATAATAAGAAATCGACAGTTCATCAACAAATCTGTCTGGTTGGCGAACAAGGTGATGGATGCGCTACATTTCACGGAATAACTGCTCGTTTCGGGAAGTTCAGTTCGCATAATAAGAAATCGACAGTTCATCAACAAATCTGTCTGGTACGTGAACAAGGAGATGGATGCGTTACATTTCACGGAACAAGTGCTCGTTTCGGGAAGTTCTGTTCGCATAATAAGAAATCGACAGTTCATCAACAAATCTGTCTGGTACGTGAACAAGGTGATGCATGCGTTACATTTCACGGAACAAGTGCTCGTTTCGGGAAGTTCAGTTCGCATAATAAGAAATCGACAGTTCATCAAAAAATCTGTCTGGTTGGTGAACAAGGTGATGGATGCGTTACATTTCACGGAATAACTGCTCGTTTCGGGAAGTTCAGTTCGCATAATAAGAAATCGACAGTTCATCAACAAATCTGTCTGGTACGTGAACAAGGTGATGCATGTGTTACATTTCACGGAACAAGTGCTCGTTTCGGGAAGTTCAGTTCGCATAATAAGAACTCGACAGTTCATCAACAAATCTGTCTGGTTAGTGAACAAGGTGATGCATGCGTTACATTTCACGGAACAAGTGCTCGTTTCGGGAAGTTCAGTTCGCATAATAAGAAATCGACGTTTCATCAACAAATCTGTCTGGTTAGTGAAAAAGGTGATGCATGCGTTACCTTTCACGGAATAAGTGCTCGTTTCGGGAAGTTCAGTTCGCATAATAAGAAATCGACAGTTCATCAACAAATCTGTCTGGTACGTGAACAAGGTGATGCATGTGTTACATTTCACGGAACAAGTGCTCGTTTCGGGAAGTTCAGTTCGCATAATAAGAAATCGACGTTTCATCAACAAATCTGTCTGGTTAGTGAAAAAGGTGATGCATGCGTTACCTTTCACGGAAGAAGTGCTCGTTTCGGGAAGTTCAGTTCGCATAATAAGAACTCGACGTTTCATCAACAAATCTGTCTGGTTAGTGAAAAAGGTGATGCATGCGTTACCTTTCACGGAATAAGTGCTCGTTTCGGGAAGTTCAGTTCGCATAATAAGAACTCGACAATTCATCGACAAATCTGTCTTGTAGTTGAACAAGGTGATCCATGCGGTTACCTTTCACGGAACAAGTGCTCGTATCGGGAAGTTCAGTTCGCATAATAAGAAATCGACAGTTCATCAACAAATCTGTCTGGTTAGTGAACAAGGTGATGCATGCGTTACATTTCACGGAATAAGTGCTCGTTTCGGGAAGTTCAGTTCGCATAATAAGAACTCGACAATTCATCGACAAATCTGTCTGGTTGGTGAACAAGGTGATGCATGCGTTACCTTTCACGGAATAAGTGCTCGTTTCGGGAAGTTCAGTTCCCATAATAAGAAATCGACAGTTCATCAACAAATCTGTCTGGTTAGTGAAAAAGGTGATCCATGCGTTACATTTCACGGAACAAGTGCTCGTTTCGGGAAGTTCAGTTCGCATAATAAGAACTCCACGTTTCATCAACAAATCTGTCTGGTTGGTGAACAAGGTGATGCATGCGAAGCAAGTGCTTATTTCGGGAATGTTGATGGAGAACTGTAATGTGTGGCCATTGAACAAGTTAGGCAGTAGTGAGACGACCTGAATAGTATTTTTGTTGATGTTGGGCGAAGTGCGAAGATGATTTGTAATGCTTTACTGGAAATAGATGAAGCTACAGTAAAGTTATTTAAAATTGCGCACTTGAGAATGAATAAATCGGACGGTGCTTCTGGCGCGGTTGATGTTTTTGCCGAAAGGGTTACTGTCTTCTCATGAAGAGGCGAAGTCATTCAGCTACGTGGGACATTCCTTACTTTAGTACAAGTTTAAATTCAAATTTGAACTTGCAGGACACCTGTCAGGTGATACCACCATTGTAACGAGTGTATATTAATCCAAAAACAAAAAGTCATTATACTAAGGGGAAAGGTAGTTATGTTAATATAAAGGGGGCCCACTAAATCAACGTAAATCTGTGGTCAACTTACAGTAAGATAAGACAGTGAAATGTGCGGCTATAGGGAATGAGATTTAGTTGTTAATTGGTAAGGTTAATAAATAAGTCAGACCACCGTTCATGTTGGTTACAAGCCAATAACTAACGGATCTGTTGTGTCTTTTAATTTACGTATGAATATAGCTCGGAATGATCGAAATATAGAGAAAATGATGAAAAGTTAAAGAACGATTTAATATGTTTCTTTCTAAGTAAAATATACAAAATTCTCCGCGGGGAAAGAGATATAATGGTCCACATGCTTCTGTGTCAACACCTTGCAATAACAACATTATTTGAAAACGTCATCTTCCCAAACTGATCAATTTATCCCATATAGAACGCATTCCACTATAACTGCCATATAATCTTGGGAGGGTTACTGATCCTATTATATATGTTTCTGATGAACTGATGTCAGGTCATGCTATAACTTCCAGATGTCTGACAGGTGACTGTGCATCAATGACTTGTCTTCTGTAATAAAATCAAAATATTATCAAGTGTTATATATTCTGTTCTCAGAAGTATAAATTATTGTTTGCTGTGAATCATATCTTTATATCATTTATAGTTTAAGTCATGACGATTTATTGACATTTATTTAACTAATATTTATTTTCCATATTCATAGAACAAAAGACAAAATGTTGGTGAAATTTACAATCTTATCCAAAACTTTTCTGTCTTTGAAAATGAATCCAAAATCCAAACTTTAGTCTTTCAACAGAAAAACTTCAAGAAACTGCTTACAAGAGTGGAACCAAACTTCAGTGGTATCATTATATAGGCTAGTAACAGACGCCAACTACCAATATTTCCAAATGTCTCTGGTCTCTATTTTCAATATGGAACATGTTGACCACAAATTAGCAAATACACATGCTGAACATACCATAACGTTCTTTTAGTGAACTATCTAGTATCTAAGCATCCGAAGTATCTTTGAATCATTTGAAAATCATGAGAAAATATACAATACCTTTAAATAATAAACAAAAACCACCACCACCACAAACAACAAAAAAAAAATGAAAAGGCAGAAACAAAATGCTCTGATAGTACAGTTCTACGTTCTGCATGCAAAGTGAAGAAATAGAAGGATTTCATGATAGAACTCAAGCTGCTTATCCATTTGCCCTCTCTATTAAACTTAATAACGTAAAGGCAATTAGTACTTAAAATGATTGTCTCTATTATTATTTTAATAACTTCCTCATCACTAGCCAAAAATCTACTGAAAAAGTTAAGTTGCACCTTGAAAATGTCTAACATGTCTAATTTTAGTTACTGACCTAGTGAATTCATAAAACGGGAGGGTTCTAATAATGGGGTAGGGGTGGTGGATTTAGAAAAATTTGGTACTCTGGAGAGGAGGTCGTAATAAAGTTAAATGGATGGTGAACTTTTCCCAAAAATGCAAGAGACCTCCCCCTACAATTAGGCACTGGAGAGTAAAAGACTAACACCAGGAAAGCGCATGGATAATCAAGAAATGCAAATTATAAGACAAATTACTAGAGTCCTTTTGTTATCCAAGCTGCCCTTCATACAACAAACATTAATTTTCACAATGTTCATTCTTGTCATTGAAATTTCTCATAAGTTATGAAATTCTCAGGATTAATAGTTAATGGCAACAAATCATCAGTTATAATCTCACAAACTCTATTGCAATAACTGATCCATTATATAGTACTTCTGACGCTACCACAACTCCACAATAATAATGTATTTGCTCAATTTTCACAATTTATAATTTTTCCTCTTTCTTTGGCAGACACATATTTCAGTAGTCTGTTTTTTCCAATTTTGCGTATAGATATCTAGTTAATATTAAATTATTTTTGCAATCTACTATTACAGCAAACATATTAATCACTAAAAGACAATATATGGACTCCACTGAAGATATGAAAAAATTTGTTTTTATATTTATAATTGTTAAGTTGGACTGAAAATTGACTAAATTTACTTTGCTGCCATGTTTCTATGAGCTTCTTCCACTGAAATTTTTAATCGTACTGCGCAAGCGTTGTGGTTGGTTGTGAAATTTTTATTTCTATTTTTATTAATTAATTTGCATAAGGTACATAATACTTAATCTTTTTATTTAAATAAATTTTTAGGGATATAAGTTGAGAACTAACAAGACAAAAACATTTGGAAAGTCATCATTGCATTGGGAATCAAAGAATGATTTATCCATATATACCATTACTCAATAATATTAAATCACAGCGCAATTATCTAAATGGGAAGAGACTATAAATAATAGCTGTCGAGCCAATTCTTTAGCAAACAGTCAGGGAAATCAGCTTAGGGGACATTCACATAGTACGTACGCACAAAAAGTCGAAAATCAGACCTCCCTGCCCCCTTGTACGCAAACATACGCATTTACTCCACCAATTACAATGTATCTCATAATTATTTTAATCAGCTAAAATCGATTTATTTCAAGGAAAAAAAGCAACAAAAAATATTTTTTTGTGTGTACGTACTTTTCCCCAGCAACCCTACCCTCCCCCTTGTACGCAAGCGTACGCTTTTGCAAAGACCCCCCTTCCCCCCTTTGTGCGTACATACTATGTGAATGTCCCCTTATCACGGGATCCCTCAAACATGTGATCCCTTTTCTGAACCAAGCTGTGTGTCTGTGTTGAATTAGTTTGCAGGATAGCAAAAGTCATCTGATCTGAACTGACATTGTCTTGCTACATTATATATTAGTATTTTAAGTACAGCATGACCAAACACTACCATGAAGTACGAATGCAAGAAGAAAACAACAAACAGAAAGCAAGATAGATACCGTCAACCAACAAAACTTTGAACAGCATTAAAACTTTGAATGTGGTTCGATGTGGTATGTTTATTTTGTTGATACGGTTGTTTAGCTGTTCAAAGTTCTGACGCTGTTCAAAGTTTTGTTGGTTGACGGTATGATTTAAAGGAAAATCAGATCAGCTAATGTGACATGACATGTGGGCCGGATAGTTTCAAAATATGCCTCCCCTCATCTTTTAAAAAAGAAAATCGGGTCGAAAACAGTCTACCTGGTGCAAATCTAAGAAACATTGCATTTATGCTACAATTGCAGCATAAACCCTGGATCCTGCGTATTTAGCTGTTTTCCTTGACTGGGGCAAATAAAGAGGTATTGCATTTCTGCTTGTCAACTAATCATAAGAGATCATAAGAAAAAAGGTATCTAGACTGCTCTACTTAACATAACATTATGATATTTCTTGGAGGCTAACATTTAGTATAAGTCTTTGACTATTTATGTTAGTCTCCTTGCTGCCATGTGATATGTTAACAAATCCTCTCTGGGTTGTTAAAATATTTTAGCTATACCACTTACTTTAAAAACTGAGAGCTTCTTTAGAGGGGGGAGACAACCTCCAACATAAACCCACGGAGACATTTTGCTAAGCTGAGTGTGTAGGATGTGGAATGATTGGGAAAATCATAATACAAGACGACAAATTTAAGAAAAATTAGAAAATTATCAAATATCAAATAAGAAAAGCAAAAAAGCTTTTCGATAAACTTTAACACAACTTTAAGTGCACCGCATGCATCGTGGCCAATCAGAAACGTTTATATACTAGAGCGAGCTATGAACCTCCCCGTACTGCTGGTTCACCTGAAACCAGCACGTAACCACCTGCAAAATCAATGGTTACTACAATAGAATCAAAAAAGCAGCTTAATTTTGACACAACGCAATCATATATACATCTCATATCATGAACACTATGATGAAATCATAACTACATCAATAACACTGATGCAAGAAAAAAAAGTCCTGTCAGCTTTAAATACAAAACAACCATTGGCCATTGCTGGGGTCATTAACGATCATTGCCCACACATACTTTTGGGAATAAAACGAAATATTTTCAAAGATATGAAAACAATTTATGAAACATCAATTTAAAAAGTTTGTGTCAGAAAAGGTTCTCCATCAGTCTTAAAAAACACTGGATATGAAAGGTTAACACAATTCGTTTTTAGTACGTCTAATACAGTTTTATTGATTGAAGGAGGTTGCAGCAAAAATGTAAGGTTTGTTGTTACTGGTATATAAAACCCAATTAAAAAACAAATATTACGTAAAATAAATAGCTACATTATAATTATATTTTCATAGTTTAGGATGTATAATTGTCAATGATCTTAATTCTGAATGACCTTCCCAATTCCAAAGGTGAAAATAAACAAAGATCATGATTATAAAATGTAACAGAGTAGAATTTTTTGTTTTAGTTTGATCCAGAGTGATGTGCAGTGTTTTTAATTTAAAAATGTTTGGAATTTGCTTTGACTTACAATCCATATTGTTTGTTGTTGTGAATTAGGAACAATGACATATTTTAATATTATATAAAAGGAACTATATCTTTATATGAATTGTTATGTTTAATGTTTGATGATATCCACAAAGCAAAGACCATGTTTTTTATGATAAAAAACCAATGCAGTAGAAATTTTCAAATAATACATTTCTTACCACGAACTCGATGCAATGTGCTTCATCAGTAACCACAGCCACAACATTATCTTGATATACTTGGCTCCGAAATAGCTTTAAAGTTTTTTCATTAAGAGCCCCCTCTGGATGACAGAAAACAATTTAAGCTATCCCTCCAGAATCAACGGGGGGAATGTTATATCATTTTCTTCCTCATAAGTAGTACATACAGTTACCTTCTGAAAAAAATATTGTAGCAAATTCTCTCCCTGCATTACTCTTAGGAATACCAATCTTGTTTAAAAAATTCATTTGGTTTTCAATGATCGAATTTAGGGGACTAATAACGATAACTATGTTTGAAATTTTTCTACTTCGTAAAAAGCTAAGAAGCAACTGATAAATCAAGATTTCCCATAACCAGTTGGTAAAACAGCAATAACATCTCTTTCAAATAACAAATGTTCAAAACAAATAATTTGTTAAGCTTTGAAGCAAATATTATCAAGGTTGCACGATAACAAAGCAAGTTGCAGCCTTTCAAAAAGCTTTACAACATTTTCCATGTTTATTAATCGTGAACCCTTCTCTTCTGATCTTTCTGTTTGAAATACTAAGGTTCGCCGTCTTCCTAGTATTTTCACATGATTTATGCAGAACTTGCTTACTTGAAAAAGCAACTATGAAAATGTGGGGCTTACTGAGGCAAATATTGCATAAATTAAAATCAACACTTATACTGTTGATTTTGAGCAGCCGGGACCAGGGTCTTCTTCGCCGCCATCCGTATATCGAAAAGGCAAGAAACCCTGGGTTCGAGGTTGTTTAGTAGGAACAAAACTTCCCATTTCTGTATTCTCATCAAATACCCTTTCCTAGTTGTCGTTTTTTGGTCCAAAATCTGGAATTTCATTATCAATTTCATCATCACAATCATCCTCCCTATCAGCAAAATCAAAATTTTTTGGTAAGTTTAGATAATCATTTTCTGGTAGGGAATCAAATCTGTTCATATCAATAGTTACATCTTTATAGAAAAAGTTATTCTCCATTCTCATTATTACCAGTAAGCCACAATAAAGCATCTAACACCTTCTGTCTACGTACTTTGAGCTCTTTAGAGTTATTATTCTTACCATCAAATTTAAACACAATCACATGAATATCACTTGGATATCTTGGCAAAACATTAGCTATATGCTGCACATCTTGTGGAAGAGTAACAACATGGCCTCTATATGCTTTTTGTCAACCACTTGACTTTGTGTAAACCTGGATCACTGGAAATGCTCCAGCAATCTTCAATCTGGGATAAACCCTAAAGCTGCAGTGGTACAGAGCTTGGCACCATATCATTTTCTTGACTAAATTTCTTTGGAAAACTTTTTTCTTTTCCACACCGTAAACATTCATATTCAGTTCCTAGCTTTTTAGATGAACTGGGTAAAGGCCAAGCCTCCTTACACGTCTTACACTGAATTATAGTCATTTCTAGACTCTTATGAAATTTCTTTTTCAGAAATTCACTATTGCTATTACAAACTTTAGTGTCATTACCATTTTGATTTTTCTGCTGCTGCTTCTTTTTAGAATGGTAACGCTGTCGACGTCTAGCCTTAATATCTTCCTTTTTCATTTCATAGGAGGTCTTAGATTTTTCCTTTCAAATTTCCCTATTCCTTTGGTAATTTTCTTTAAACTGATTTTTCCGTTTGGCCTCATTCTTTTTGTAATTTTCATTACGCTGATTTTTCCTTTTGGCATCATTGTCTTTGTAATTTTCTTTAAACTGAGTTTTCCTTTTGGCCTCATTCTTTTCGTAATTTTCTTTAAATTGATTTTTCCTTTTGGCATCATTCTTTTCGTAATTTTCTTTAAACTGATTTTTCCGTTTGGCCACACTTTTCTCATAATATCTTTCATCGCAATTATGTCGATCTTCAACATAGGATTTTGATTACTACGCAAAGGATATTTCTTCAGAATATCAGAATATTTGTTTTTCTTTTCAATTGCATCTTTAGAGAAAGACTCGTCAATGCTAAAATGAATATCTAAATTTTGTAGAGCAACACTATCATCATTTTCTCTAACATATACAAAGAAAAATCAGCCATGTGGTCTGATGCTACACAGATCATTTAAACTTGAATGGTGAAACACCTTATCACTCATGTCATCTAAAAAGACCCATTTTCTTGAATCATGGGTTACCACAGCACATGTAAAATGTTGATGCTGATGTCTAGTTATGCCTTTAAGAACAAATAAATGGTTCTGTATCATTATCTGTTCCCTAAATTCTGTACCAGAAATGGAATTCTTGCTGAATTCTATTAAACATATTTTAGGAAGAATGAAATTCTCAATAACTGCCTCACAAAGTTTCTCACAACTACATTGCAAAAAATTATTCCGTGCAAGTGGATCCAATAAATTTGGCCAATTATATGAATTATCCAAATGTTCTAAATCAAGTTCTGACATGTAATTAACCATAGTAGGCAATTCAATTTCAAAATCCTTATTGCAACTGCTACAGAATGCTTTAAGGTAATATCATGATTGAAAAAGAGCTTTCTCCAGGGATCGCGCCGCCGGTTTTCATCTGGGGGGGGGGCAAGAAAATTCTTCTGTAATGTCGCCCACCATGGTTGGGCGACGAAGAAAAATTTTCGCCTCAAAGCCCTCTAAAGGCCCTAAAACAGCTACTGTTTTTCTTTTAAACGTATTTTTTTAAATCCCTGCTTCAACAGAGAAACAAAAAAGAAATGTTGTTAAGATGAAAGTAACTAATAAATAACAAAACCTTATAAACATAAGATTATGAACTAAATAAAAAGATCACTGAATCTAAAGATCTTTTGCCGTAAAACTACCAAAAGTGTTCTTTCGATCTGGATGAAGAGCGACAAATTCATTTGCTACCTCAATTAGTGCTATTTCATCAAGGCTGCGTTTTCATAAAGAATAGATAAGGAATTGAGACGTTTCTGTGTCATTCTTGATCGAAGCCACGTTTTAATCCTTCTCAACATTGAAAAGGACCTTTCAGGTGTTGCTGATGTAGCACCGGCAGTCAGGATAATTCTTACGATGGTAACGCAATACGTGAACATCATGCGTTTTTCTCGTGACAACGACTTTAGCACCATGATTACTTCTTCCAAGTTGATGGGCTCACTTTCAAAGATTGTTGGAAATATCAGAAGCTCTGCAGTTAATGAATCGGCGTCATAGTCACCTTCACAATGCATCTGCAATACTTCCAATTCATCATCGACACACTGTTTGCTCGCTGCTTTCAAAAACAACTGCTCCACTTGAGAAAACAGTTTAAAGGTTGGTTGGTCAAATCTATCTTTAATGGCGTTGATAATTGAATCAAGTGCTTCGTAGTAGATTAGTTTGTAATCTTCATACGGATTATCTGGATAATACGCTGCTGCTGTTGCTTTTGGGTTTCCTGCGACATAACTTAGTATCGAATAGTTGGGTTTTCTTCGCTTTCTTGGAAGTGTTGAGAAGGAAATTGCCTCAATTTTGCTAGCTGAAAATTTGATCTTCTCGTAAAGCATGCTGAAATCGCGCTCGTTTCTCATGTTCTCCAATGTTTGAACTGTTAGATCAGCGAGCTCTTTTCCTCTAAGGGCAGACATCTTTTCATGCTGTAATGTTTTGGAGAGGTTGTCCGTGATTGCATACAGACGTTGGCTTAAATTCAGACCAAAAAAAAATGAAACAATTTCATTTGGTTGTTACAGCCCCCAATCCTTGATCTTGTATCAAACTCCTGACCGCTTCCCCATCATATTGCTCGCTCCGTCATACGTTTGACCACGGCAATCGTCTAAACTTAAGTGACACCTTAACAGAATGTCCTTGATTGCATGTACGATACTCTCACTTTTGATATTTTCAAGTTCGTAAAATCCTATGAAATTTTCTGACACGTCCAGATCATGATCAACAGACCGTAAGCAAAATGACAATTGTTCAACATTACTAACGTTTGACATCAATGCAATGGAATCAATTATCTACCTGCAACTGAAAACGACTTTAGAGAAACGTTGTCTTTATATGCTCTTTTGCGTTTTATTTTTTTTTGTTATAAAGAAAATATCTTTTTTCTCCTATTTATAAAATATTTACTTAGCAAAAAGGTGGGGGGGGGGGGGGGCAAGGCCCCCCCGGCCCCCCCGTTGCCGCGATCCATGTTCTCATCTTCTGTCAAGAAGTTGAAAAGACAACTTGAAAAGATTTCTGAGAATTGAGCTTCCGTGTTCCTGTTAACAAATGATGGACAATGTTCCACCAAATAGTCCCATACGAATGTGTGCCAGCTTTTGTTCATAATCACTAAATTTGATAATATCTCTCTCAATAGAGCTTATTATGATTTGATAGAAGTTTGCACTTCCACAAACTAAATCAAAAAATCCAGATCTTGAAATATATTTCAAATGACTGTACAATATAGAATAGCTAATTTCTAAAAAACAATCAACAGCACAAGAAAAATTGGATGGCTGTTGTCTGCAAGCATTTCTGAAATGTATTTGACTATTCAAGCTGTTTTCAGTTGGCCTGGTACATCTGGATATCTCATTATTAAGAGTTGAATCTGTAGACAGAGCTACATATACTTCATTCGAAGTCTCATCATTGCTATCTTTATCTGCAACACGCAGATCTCCCACATTTTGTGGGCCTTCAGTGATTGAATCACGATTCATTTCTGAAGTGTCAGTTTTAGTTTTAAAAACAGGAATACCTTGCACATGGACTTCGTATTTCACCTCGGAAAAACTACGACGGCATTATACTGAATAGCTCCGTGTAACAGCAACACCAAAAGTTGGAGAATGAAGATGATGATGATGATGAAGATGAAGATGAAGATGAAGAACAAAATCGGAAACTGACATTCACCTATCTCGTGAAACTACTATGCCTCCTTGCTCGCTTACGCTCGCTGCGGGGGCGATAATTCTGATGATCATCACAATAACCTGTATATATATTGTCAAAAAAAATATACTTTACTACTTTAGAGGTAGTAATTTTATAGATGATGGCATTTTCTTGCTATTGGAGAGAACAATCATTTGGAGATAATTGATATAATACTGAAAAGTGTTTGAATTCAAACATGTTTTAATAACATTGCCTACTACTTAGGTGACCTTTCACAGTCATATGCTTTGTTAGTTTGTATGATTATCGTATAAAGTTTGTTTGTAATTTTTTTTGAAAGTGTATATATTCTTTTTCTTGAGTGAAACGGTAGAGGGGAATCTAAGTAGTGATTTTCCATGATTCAAAATGCAAGTTTTCCTAAATCGTGTTTCAATCAACAGGAAATTCATAGTTTTACCCAATTATTATTATTATTATTTTATTTTTTGATGTTACTGTTTTGAATAACTGCCATTATTACAATACCATGTAAGAGCATGTTACTATTAGAGCATATGACTTTGCTTAGATTGTTTATATTATTAAGATCCGATCCTAGCGCTTTTTGTAAACAATTTGTCAATGGTTTCTGATTATGTTATAATGCATGGTAATCAGGACATTTATACGTGCATTTCACGAGCATTAGCAAAGTTGATCTTCGAAATGTGTACCTGAAAATTTGATACAACTTTTGGATTTGAACTCTGACGAATATTAGACTGCTTAAAATTGTACATGTTCGGAATAGTGTTTATTTCTCCCTTTGGTTAACGTTACTGATTTTTCATTTCCCCTATAGGTGTTAAGTGAGTCACTCAGTGTGTGTTATTAGTTCGCAGTTATTTGCGCCCTCTTTAACGCCTTATTTTGTTATCTGTAACTTTTTCGGTTCAAAATCAGAAACTTTGATTCTTAGCATTAATTCTTGAAGGATAAGCATTCATAATATAATAATCTAAAGAATATTGCAATTGCTTTTAATTTCTTAGTCTTATTTTGCGCGGACCTTAAGGCCTATGGGCCTCTTGTTTGAATTCTAATCACAACAGTAAATGCAATTGTTATTATATCTTTCACTGTATACAGATTAAATTATGACCTTCGAAAGAATTCTAAATTTTCAAAACAATCAGTCGACAAAGGTTCATCGAATATGTTTTACTACAGTTGGATGATTTGAAGAATTTAAATAGACCAATCACAAATACGTCAGACAAAGAGACATTTCTAGGTTATAAGATTCACGTGTGATATAGAAAGTTTCAAAAGCATAAAATGACTTTCTTGTAAGAAAAGGTTAATACTGTTAATAATGATACATGTAACATAAGTTTAGATAAAAAAGATGTTTAGATAAAACTTAGAAGTATTAGTTAAACAAGGAGTTTTGTCAAAGTTAAACTGGCAAAGTGGAAAACACCTTGTAAAGATACGATCCTGTTCGATGAAATTAACGGTGAGTTTCTGTTTTCTGAATCCGTTCGACGAGTATATTTATACATATTTATACATTCTTGTTGAACTTAGTTTCAGTACTCCAGCATCACACTAAAAAAACACTAAAGATGACATAAAAAGAAAACTTCCTGATGCTCAAAGATGTCGTGATCGACAAAGAGGTTGGCGAAATTTCAAAAAGGGTTGCCGAATGAAGTTTTAAATGTAGAAATGCATCTAATTCAAAAAATTCCATAACTTGATAACAAATTAGCTAGTATATCTTGAATTGTAAATTGTCGCGTTGTAAATTACCTTATCGGCCCTTTTTACGCCGGCCCTAATGTGGCGTTAATTTTGGTGCGCGGCGTTAAAAAGGCCGGCGTAAAAAGGGCCAAAAAATGCAAATTTTTCAAAAAATCGGCGTTATTTTTTAAAGTTGAAATTTAGATTTGAAAAAATGAAACAAACTTTAGATGTGAAAGAACTCTTTGGAGACAATGAAGAGTCAGATGAAGGGGAAGTTGAAGCAGAAATAGAGATAGAATCAGATGACGATGAGGGAATTAGAGGAAATAATGAAAGCATTAATGAAAAAGAGGACGAAATAACTGTAATAGATTGAGTCTTACGATGTATTAGATGATATACATTAGAAGACATTTGTAGTATAAGTTAAAATTTGAACAGAAAAAGTGAAAAATAGTGCTTAAAAAGTTTTTTTTCTTATTTTTTACTTTTGAGGCGTAAATAACGGCCCTAAGTGGCGTTAAGGCAAAATCTTGGGGTGGCGGAATAAGGGCCGGCGTAAAAAGGGCCGGTGTTAAATTAGGGCCGGCGTAAAAAGGGCCGATAAGGTATTAAAAAGAATTAAAAAGGACACATCTTGAATGTTTTGTTGTTTTGATGATCCCAACATAGTTGACCTATGATCCCACAAAAAGGGGGTAAAAACAACGATGTCATTACGGCCAAAGATTGACGTCGTTGCGATGTAGTTGGGATGTCGTCGAGACGTCTCCGTGAAAATGTGATTTGGACGTCTTCTGAGATTCCCATTTCGCGGCCATTGAGCGACGTCTTTTAGATTCGCTTATTTGTAACTTTGCTGATGATAATACCTTGTCTGCATGTGGATCATCTTTAAACGGGATTCTCAGGCAGCTAAAGCATGATTCAGAAATAACTATCCAGTGGTTTCGAGATAACGAGATGGTGGTAAACCCGGATAAATTTCAAGTCATGTTTTTAGGCTGTAGTTCAGCTGAAATCACGTCATTTGTAATATGCGGCTTTGCCTTAGAACCGTCGCCTTCAGTGAACTTGCTTGGGGTAACCATTGATAACAAGCTGACTTTTTCTGCCCATATAGAAAAAATCTGTTCGCAGGCAAATAGAAAGATTAGTGCATTACTGCGCATTCGAAAATTTATTGAATATGGCAGAGCAGTCCTTTTGTGCAACGCATTTATTTTGTCTTGCTTCAGATACTGTCCCCTGATTTGGATGTTTCATTCAAAAGGGGACGCTCAGAAAATTCGTAAAACACAGATTAGAGCCCTCCGAGCTGTGAATTTTGATTTCTCTACACCTAGTGAGCACATTTTAACTAAGTACGATAATGAATCCATCCACACTTCAAATTTGCGTTCTATGCTAATCGAGGTTTTCAAAACTGTGAACAGATTAAATCCAGAGTTTTTATGGGATTTGTTCGGGCAGAAAAAGACAGCAATTCCAATGCGATCTGGTTATTTACTGATGCTTACTGGCAAAAATGAATCCACGATATACTCGTTTACGTTTCGTGCTGTGTTGGCATGGAATTATTTGTCAGCTCCACTTAAGGATTTAGAGTCCTTGTCTTCATTCAAAACCAGTATTGCCAAGATAAGATCATTCTACTGTCAGTGTAAATCCTGCTCATGATTAGTCAGTATATTTATTTCTAGATTTTATAATATATTTTTTAGGTTAGGTTATATTTTAATTTTTAATTGTTTTGTTGACTTGATTTAGTCATTACTTATGTAATTGTACTAGGGATAATGTCAACAGAAAATAAAGTTACAATACAATACAATACAATGTCTTGGAAAGACGTCTCTACGACGACTTTGCGGCGACGAAGGAATGAATTTCATAATCCTGCGACGTCGTTATGATGTCATGGAGATTATTATTATTATTATATTATTATACAAATTTCTGGAAGTAGGCACATGGTGCCTTTAACACCAGGTTCAATCTTTGACGACTTGTCGAAATCGAGTTTGTCGGGAGGCTGTTGTTTCGGCGAGATTCAGATTGATATCGAACATGATACCAGCACTTTTCCATAATTTGTCGAGTCGACTTTTGAACGTATTGAGTGATGGTGCTTGCACAACGTCTGGTGGTAGGTTATTCCATTGTTCCGCAACTCGATTTTGAAATGAATATTTTTTAACGTCTTTAAGACACTTTTGTCGGGTAATCGTGAATTCGTGACGACGTAAATTGTGTTTTTGACTATCCTGAGATCGAAAGCGAAGAAAATTTCCAATAGCTTCTTTGTCATAAAGGTCATGGGTGATCTTATACATCTCGATCATGTCGCCCCTATATCGACGATACTGCAGAGATGGAAGGTTCATGATCTCCAATCTTTCCTTGTAGCTAAGGTTTTTCATTCCAGGTATCAATTTTGTTGCGCGACGTTGTACATCTTCGAGATGAGAGATCTGTCGTTGCAGGTAAGGGTTCCACACGGGAGCACCATATTCGAGGTGGGGGCGTACAATACTTGTGAACAGTAGCTTGAAACAATCCTTGTCTAGGTAGACAAACGTTCGCCGTAACATACCAACAAGAGCATTAGCTTTTTTCACCTTTTCGTTAATGTGTTTTTCAAATGAAAGATGCTCATCGAAATTTATGCCTAGGTCATTCACATCTGATTTTTGCATGAGGACAGTGCCATCCATTACATACTGTGTTGCGCCAGGATGTCGTCGAGATAGCCACTTCCATACCATTGAGCGACTTTACGACGTCTTTGTGCCCCCCTGGGTCTGATCAAAAAGTGTGCAAAAGAAACAACAGTCATGTAGTCCACAACATAAAATTATGTTATCTCCAGTCACTTTGTCTTGTTTTTGTAAAAGATTTTTCAAACAGTTAAAAAAACTCTGGAGCACCCTACCGGCATGCATGTGACATCAAGTCAGAGCTAACTGGTAAATCAATATAAAATCCCCATTGCCTTCCAGAAGTTGACAATCACTTCTACCTCCAATGTAACTGAATGTTATGGTGTGAACGGCCACAAAGTTAGCTGATAACCATCGCATTTTCTTCAAAAATCGTGTGCTCAGAAAAATGGAGGAAACTAATAAGGGTGCAAACTTTTCAAACTCTAATGTACTTCCGGCCAAACAAGGTGTAACGAGATTTAAAGAAATGTTTTCTTTTTTTTTCATCTACGGCGAAACAAAGAAATTTAGGCTAGCTGGCTGTATTTAAACTTTCAGAAGCTTTTTTTTGTTATACGCAGGTTCCCTGCTTTCTGTCGTTTCGAATCTTGTTAAACAATGGCAAAAGCAAAATCATGTCCTTCCATCACACTTTCAGATACGAAGAGAAAAATTGATATTTTTACAAGTTGATAAACAATATTTTCATACGCTGGATTCTATTTCTTGATTTAACATATTTTACAAGATTTTCGACAACTTCTTTCCAAGTACCTCTTCCAGGCATCCGAAGGCGGGTTGTTGCAATATTTTATAAATCTGAAACAGTCAACGACTTTGTCCCGACAATCTATGGATATAAACACATAGTGAGACGATCATGAAATGCAACCTTCGTTCATAATGATCTTCTCTATCTCAAAGCCCGTATTCTCTCTAATAAGCGCCCGAGCGCTTATAAATATTTTTTTGAAATTAGGAGGGCGTGTATATTTCATGGCAACGAAATAAGAATTTGTACTTATAGCTTACATTTAGACGTCACAAAAATATAGTCTTGTCTTCCCATTACGAAACTTTCGCTTTTTGTTCAAAGTTCTAATTACCGCCCGGGCGTTTATTAATTTCTGAGTTACTGTTAAGCGCCTGGGTGCTTATTGGAGAGGGGCGCTTATAAAATTATTTTTGACTATAGGGGATGCTGATTACAGAGGGGTGCTAATTGGAGAGGGACACCAATTAGAGAGAACGAAATCTTAATTCCTTACTGCGTTCTGTTTAGTATAACTTTTACACAATTTCTCGTTAAGGGATACTTTTTTCCAATTTCTAAATTTAGCTCACTGTATACATACATAAATATACATACACCTTTATTTTACATCTTTTATTTCATAGGTCATCTAAGATAACAGTGTATATATGTGAATATGTGAATGTAGATTTTTATCCTGTTTAAATATTCGAGAAACAAACAAACAAACAAACAAATACGGTACATCATAAATCAAAGGAAATTTACCAGTTGGTGGTCCTTGTGTTGGAGGTCCTTTTGTCGCAGGTCCCTGGGTGGGTATAGGTCCACCACCTAAAGTAACAGATATAATGAATATGTATGTAAGAAATCTCAGTTATATTGAAACACGAAGGCCTCAAAAAATGTAGATGTGCAACTGCTTATCTTTCTTGTCATGACCGAAGGTATCACTGAAGATAAAGAGATGATGTACGAAGATACGTTCTTACCTCCATTGCAGTATAATTTGTTGAGTTGAATTACATCGATCTGACTAAACGCTGCTCTTTGTCCAATCACATCTTGCATTCTGCTATCTTTCGTTACAATTGTGACCCTGTGCAAGTTATTAGAACGAAATGTTTTGTTTAGTTAATACTACGCACCAAGGCAGGATCATTTTGCTGCCCATGAACAACTTAATGCCCGCTATCCCATTTCACAGAGAATTGGATACAAATTGGCCGAAAGACACTTATCTTTAGCCACCTACGGATAATTCTTAGCGAGCCTTTTTACGCAGTTCCCATCAAAGAACGAAAATAAAACTTTTGTATAGAAAAAGGAAGTAACATCACCTTATGTATTGGACATAAACAAGCTTACCTTCCTCCACCAAATGCTGTTTTACTGTAATGCATTATGCTTCTGAAGTCATATGGTGTTCCAAGAGAGTCGACTTCAGAGTATGTTCTCTTCTTGAAGTTGTGTTGTGCTCCTAAAGCGGTAAACAAATTCTCCATTTCCACTATGATTCCACGACGGAATTAAGAAATAATCAACAATGGAAAAAGGCTGAAAAACGATAAAGACACGATGAAGAACACTTATTGCAAAATGACTCTAGAATAAATTTTGCGCGAAAAATTTCTTCTTTATTGAATTATGAAAGATGTCTTTATCACAATAAAAACATGAATATGTACATAAAAAAGAGAACAAATTTCTATTTTAGCTCTCATTCTCTCAAAACAAAAATTTACGCCCGTGAAAGTTTTTGCTATATAGGAAAACGTCAAATGGATGAGCGTAAGAAAATTCTCTTCATAGTTGATAACACAACAAACAAAAAGGATAGCTGAACACAATAAGAAGATATTACTTGATGATATGGATGACCATTGGATTGAAACATGATTGTCACGGTCTGGTCTGGATTGTTCATGGTACACTCCTAGAAAATAACACCATTATCAGCAAAACATCTTGACCTATAATTCTGAAAGCAACTTCCCTGGTTAACATACCAAGAGAATGTGCGATTTCGTGTAAGACAGTTCCATGTCTGAGACATCCCTTTGGAAGTGAGATGGAATTTCTACCACCGGTTCTGCCAACTGGTGAAGAACATCTACGATGCAATTTAATAGAATATTGAATTTATTTGTGATTTTGATTTCTAAAGCTGGTTTTCCTTTAGGCGGTTCAGAAAGCGCTGAACGAGGCGGCTATTGTTTTTTCCGTCTGAAACCCGCTGTCTGAAAGTGATGTAAAAAAACTTTCTGAAAGACATTGTCAGCGGAAGCGTTGAAACTTTTTAAAAAAGGTGTCATTCGAAAACATTGATAAAATAAAGGTCACTATCAAAGAATTTTTTTTAATTTTTTTTCATATTTTTTTCTACTAGCATGTAGCTTTAGCTTAGTAAGTAAGTAAGTAAGTAACGGGAGTTTTTAGTCCTTGGGCTTCCATCCGTAATGGTTGGCTCTTCCGCCCGCCGACTTGCAACTGTTAGTTGACTTACCGCCAGAGATACGTATAGCATTGCTCTAACTTACCCGAAGGCCAGTGTGCAGTCAGTCGATGGCTCCTAATGGGCTGACACGCTGCTTTTAAAGCGCATCGGAGTGGTGTATTGAGATACGACATGACTGGACTCGAACACGGGTTAAAATGCCCCCGCGCTCAAGCATTGCAATTTGTATACACAGCTACCTATGCATTGCAAGCTATACATCGGAAACAAAAACAAATTTTTGTCGATTACATTTTGTGCGGTCCAACTTCCCATTTTTCGTTTCCCAATGACTGTAACGTAGATGTAATTTCTTGTATTTGCGTTCAAAATCTGATGAAGTAGTTTTGAAATGAGAAAGATGATGTTGATCTTGTTTAAATTAAAACTAAAAAATCTAGGAAGATCCTAGTAAAACTAAGAAAACAGTAGTAAGACGAAACCTCACTTTGTTAATGTTTTTTTCAGTTTTATTTTTCAGGAAAAATTATAAAAATCAAAATTATTGTTGTCTTTATCTAGTGCAAAATTAGAAAAATTTTATTAACGCCCAGCATTTATTAAGCGCCCCCCTTGATTAAGCGCCCATGCAAAAAAAACAAAAATTTAATAAGCGCCCAGGGCGCTTGTTCGGATATTTACGGTATGTTTTTTTTGCATACACAGAAATCCAATTATATGTCCTCTAAAATGTTTTTAAGGCAAGATCCGCCAGAAATCAGTGCATTGAGTAAAATTTATTGAATGAAGGATTTAGAGTTAAAACATAGACAAAAATAAAATGCATGATTGGTAGAATTTCAGATTTCAAGCTGTGCTCCAAAATCTTTGTCGCTAACTTCGCTAAAACAACACAAAAGTAATGTGAAAAATGTTTAAGCAATTTTAGCATACGAACTTCCTAAATAACATAGTATAATATAATAATAAATTAAGAAAAAGATACGAAAAAACATTCTTTCTCCCACGCAGCAACACGAAAAGTTGGAAGATGATGATGAACAAAATCGAAAACTGACTTTCGCCTAATTTCGTGAAACTACTATGCCTCCTCTCTCGCTAACGCTCTCTGCGGGGGCAATTAGTTGGTTTTTATTAGTTTCTTTGTTAACTATGGTTTTTGTACAAATGCCCAACTTGAAATAAATTGATAATAATAATGATAATGTTCATCTTTAAGGGCTCAGCGTACCTTTTACTCACGTATGCATTGCATAACTTTTTACGTTATTTCTTTTTACCATTACATTTTAAGTAAAAATATTTCTTGAATTCAATTGAACTTTTAGACGCTCATTTTCAATTCATCTTTGCAAGTGGAAATTGAATGAAAGCGCATGTAGTGGATTATTCGGCGGACATAAAAGCGTCTTAAAAGCAATAGCTGAGGCTCAGCGCGTTCTAAACCCGCCCAGTGGAAAACCGGCTTAATAGGAAAGCAGAGTACGCACCCTCCTCCATTGTAGAACTCAATGTAAGCTCTTTCTCCTCTCCTTGGCTGTAATCTTATGCAAGTGTACTTTTCATAATCCTTTGCCGCTTTCTGGACAGCCGATTTGGATTCAGATGGGACTAAAGAATATTAAAATAAGTAGAATACGATTCTTACAAAGGTAATGTACAAAACCAAATCACGGTCAAATAAAACTTTTTGTAGGCAAATATTGAGGAAAATTAAGAAGCATATAGTAGGTAACTAACGTCCAGATCTGAATGAATAGGGTACCACCACATATTTCCCTGTTTTTGGCCATAACCTGTCTTTTCTTGTTGCATATCCATAATTGCCTTGTTCAATAGCTTGTTTCTGATCCGGAGATAAGACAATATCCCCTTCAAAGAGACCGGGATCTAGAAATAAAAAATTATATAATTGAAAAAGTGTACCTTTCCTTATCCTATGCTAAAAACATCATCAAATCTGATCATACCTTACACTACAAGGAAATATAATGAACTTTTCTATAAAAATTACTTTGCCTTAATCACCAAAAATTACATTTTTTTCAAAACATTTATATTTATATTTTACTGTTAAACAGTAGTTAAATGAAATAAATGGAAACAGCAATCAATTTTACTTACTCTCTTGTTCAGGCACCCATTGAGCAAATACAACAAAAGGCAATAAAAGCAAAATCAATGACTTCATCATGAGTTGATGTTTCTTCTTGAGATGTAGCAAGTAAATGAGAGACGTTTTCATCATTCATAAATAGATATACACCGTGGTAATTTATGGCTTCTAATTTATTATTTACCCCCGGACAATTCACTTGTATCATTAGAGTCAGGTATGTATTTACTACGACGTGAAAGATACAATCCGGGGACGAAAAATTATTTCGTTATGATTCTGGCCAGCTGTGCAAATATAGGTAGGTTTGAAAATCAAAAAGCCTACCTTTTTACCTAAAATAGCTGTAACATATTAGGTCACCTGTCATCTGTTGTGTGCACAACTGTTTATAAATCGCGTTTCTCATTGGTTTGTTTAAAGTCAAACTTATCGTTGTTTCATAGTCTGATATGAAAATAGAAAAATAGTTTTTCATTAGAATGCATTAAGTTAAAACGCCCATGCTAAGTTAAAACGTTTGAAGGTCTTAACCAGGTATCTTTTAAAACTCTATAAATTCAGGCTATTGTTTTTAAAGTTTAAAATGAGCCATAATTAAGCCAAAAAAGTGAAGGTCTTCTCCAGGTAACTTTTCAAGGGCTATCAGGTGGCTGCATATGTAAAACCAAAATCGCGCATGTGCAGTACAAAATGCGCAGTGAAACACCCGGATAACATGACCTAAGTGAGCCATAATCGGGCAAACCTCATCAAAGTCTTTACTACGTAGTTTTTCAGTGCTATTAGGTGGCTCCGTGATAAGCCTGGAATTTGCACATGCGCTGTGAAAGACTGTCAATTCAAGAAAAAATGGGTCATAAAGAGGCGAAACGCATAAACTTCTTCATCAATTAGTTTTGTAAGGGCTGTTAAGTAGCCATAAAATGAAACCAAAATTCGCTCATGCACAGTAGAAATATACTTGTATGAGGTTAATGAGCCATGCTAAGTTAAAACGTTCGAAGGTATTAACCAGGTAACTTTTAAAACTCTATAAATTCAGGCTATTGTTTTCCATCATTATGTTGCGTAATATTTTTTTTGCAGAATAGAAGTCTTCACCAAAAGTATATGTCAGTTCTCCTTAACGTTTACTTTTGAATAAACAAGTTCCAGGTAATCCTGACATGAACTTAAATTTGTCAAGTCATTGACATGAGCAAGTTGTCTCTGTTAATAAAATCATCGTATGTGGCAGAGTAAGTGGTGCAGTTTTGCACTTAGAGACGTTATTGAAAAGTGTACAAAGACCAATAAAAAATGGTAGGCGTGTGAAGTGGAATAGTGCGCTTATAACTCTATTGGCTGCTGGTCATGGGTGGTATATAATTAAAAGTACAGCTCGGCCTTAAATTTATACTACTAGACAATTTTGCACGAGATCATTCTACATGCTCCGTTATCCTTCAATGGAGGATATTTTAAAACTCAAATATTTGTTTACTTCTTTGTTTATCATCGTTGAAAATCATTGAATTGTATTTGCATAGGGTCTCTTTATAAAATCATTTGAATAAGTACTTGTTCTGTTATTGTTAAAAGTATCCTGAACTCATTGATTTAACTGGGACATAGAGAGTTATAACCGTTAATGAAGCACGTCACTTTTTAATTAAATATTTCATTTCTAACCGACTCTTAGTTTGCGAGAAGGAGGTAAACCCTTGTGTGTGTGACGTCAATTGAATTTAGGATACCTCCAAACAAACACTTCTTATGTTTTGTTACCAGTACTGAAATGAACTTTACTTTTCTTGTCATAATTCTACCCAAATGTTTTCACTGCGCATGCGCGATTTTTGTTTTTATTATATGGCCACCTGATAGCCTTTGAAAAGTTAGCTGGTGAAGACGTTCATGTGTTTTGCCTAATTATGACTACCTTTAGCGTTACTACATTTGCCGTAGATTTTTACTACATTTAAATGTTACTACATTTGACGGTGTAACAACGCTTACACTAATTACCAAAAATGTGGGTGTTACAAAATTTGAGACAAAATCAATGCCCAAATTATGGACAAAATAAAACAACACAATTTAATTGTTGTTGTTTTTTTGTCTGTTTTTTTCGTTAAATTGTATGATTTGTTTCTAGTTGAAAAGGCTATCGCATTTCTTGAAAATATTATCCTTCCATTCATGGAGTCCAAACAGATCAGAAGAAAAAACTTGCGTAATTTTGTATGTTCCCAACAAATTATTTTTGAAAAAAACAATTTCAAGCATGCCGAACAAGTCAAGAAGCAATTAAACAAAGGAAACGATATTTAAGATGTTAACGCTTATATGAAACTTTCAGATATGAACGCAAGGTATGTCCAATGGCTAAAAGAGATGCATGACTATTTGGTCGATGATTCGTTTCTACATCGCCAGAGAGAATTTTGTGAAATATAGCATAACCTCGAACCCAGGGTCTCTTGTCTTTTCGATATACGCTATCTGTATGTCGGAAAGGCATGAAACAAGTTAAAACAATATTTTCGTACGTTGGATTTTATTTCTTGATTTAACATATTTTACAAGTTTTTCGACAACTTTCTTCCATAAACCTCTTAAAGGCATCCGAAGGCGGGTTCTTGCAATATTTTATAAATTTGTAACAGTTAACAACTCTGTCCCGACAATCTATGGATATAAATAATGAAACGATCATAAAATATAACGTTCGTTTATAATGATCCTCTTAATCTCCCATAGGATGGTAGTTACATTATCGATGCATAAATGATAACTCAAAGGAAATTTACCTGTTGGTGGTCCTTGTGTTGGAGGTCCTTTTGTCGGAGGTCCCTGGGTGGGTATAGGTCCACCACCTAAAGTAACAGATATAATGAATATGTATGTAAGAAATCTCAGTTATATTGAAACACGAAGGCCTCAAAAAATGTAGTTGTGCGACTGCTTATCTTTCTTGTCATGACCGAAGGTATCACTGAAAATAAAGAGATGATTTACGAAGATACGATCTTACCTCCGTTGCAGTATAATTTGTTGAGTTGAATTATATCGATCTGACTAAATGCTACTCTTTGTCCAATCACATCTTGCATTCTGCTATCTTTCGTTACAATTGTGACCCTGTGCAAGTTATTAGAACGAAATGTTTTGTACAGCGCACCAAGGCATCATTTCACAAGTTAATGCGTATTATGCATATTATCCCACTTATCTATTCACTTATCTTTAGATAATCCTCCTCATTCCTCATTTTATTGGCAGATCTCAGAAAGTATCATCACCCTATGTATTGGACATAAACAAGCTTACGAACTTCCACCAAATGCTGTTTTACTGTAATGCATTATGCTTCTGAAATCGTATGGTGTTCCAAGAGAGTCGACTTCAGAGTATGTCCTCTTTTTGAAGTTGTGTTGTGCGTCTAAAGCATTAAACAATAACTTCAGTTCTATCGCAATTCAATGACGGATTGAAGAAATAATCAACAATGAAAATTGGCGGAAGAACGATAAAGGCACGAAAAACGTATTGCAAATAATGATGATTAGAAACAATTTCACGCCAAAAAAAATTTCTTCTTCATTGAATTATGAAAGATGTCTCCATCATGATAAAATCATTAGAAAAAATTCCAAATTTAACTCTCAATCTCCCAAAACTACAAACATTTCCTCCTGTGAAAATTCCTCCGATACGGATGAGATGGATGAGCATAAGAAAATTCCCTAAATAGTTGATAACACGACAAGCATAAAGGTTAATAGATAGCTGAATAATGTTTGTTGATAAGAAAGATGTTACCAGCTACTATGTTCTGCCATTGGATTGAAACATGATTGTCACGGTCTGGTCTGGATTGTTCATGGTATACTCCTACAAAATAACACCACTTTCAACAAAATGCTTTGACTTGTAACTCTACAAACAACTTCCCTCTGAGGTTGACATACCAAGAGAATGCGCGATTTCGTGTAAGACAGTTCCATGTCTGAGACATCCCCTTGAAAGTGAGATGGAATTTTTACGGCCGGTTCTGCCAACTGGTGAAGAACATCTACGATGCAATTTAATAGAATATTGAATTTATTTGTGATTTTGATTTCCAATGGAAAAAGAGAGTACACACCCTAATTCGTTGTAGAACTCGATGTAAGCTCTTTCTCCTCTTCTTGGTTGTAATCTTATGCAGGTGTGTTTTTCATAATCCTTTGCCGCTCTCTGGACAGCCGACTGGTGTTCAGATGGGACTAAAGAATATTGAAGCAATAGAAGAATATAATTTTCACAATAGTAAATGTACAAAAACAAATTCCAGTCAAATAAAACGTTTTGTAGGCAAATATTGAGGAAAAACTAAAAAAGATATATTAGTAACTAACATCCTGATCTGAATGAATAGGGTACCACCACATATTTCCCTGTTTTTGGCCATAACCTGTCTTTTCTTGTTGCATATCCATAATTTCCTTGTTCAATAGCTTGTTTCTGATCCGGAGATAAGACAATATCTCCTTCAAAGAGACCGGGATCTAGAAATAAAAAATTATATAATTGAAAAAATGCCTTTTCGTATCCTATGCTAAAAACATCATCAAATCAAGTCAACTTTTAAATAAAAAATTACTTTGCCTTAATTCCAAAAAATCATAATTTGTTTGAAATAATTTATATTTTCCAGTTGAACAGTAGTTTAATGAAAAACATGGAAATAACAGTCAATTTTACTTACTCTCCTGTTCAGGCACCCATTGAGCAAATACAACAAGAGGCAATAAAAGCAAAATCAATGACTTCATCATGAGTTGATGTTTCTTTCTTTAGATGTAGCAAGTAAATGAGGGACGTTCTCAGTATTCATGAGTAGATCTACAACGTGTCAATGTATGACTTCTTTACCCCCGGACAATGTACTTGTATCACGAGAGTCTGGCAATTATTTACAACGATGTGAAAGATACGTCAGAGGGAGGAAAATTTATATTGTGATGATTTGGCTGCGCAAATAATTTAGTTTTGAAAATCAACAAGCCTACGCTTTACCTAACTTAACTTTCAAAACTGTAGCATCATGTTAGATCACCTGCCATCTATTGTGTGCACAACTGTTTATAAATCGTGTTTCTCATTGGTTTGTTTAAAGTCAAACTTATCTTTCTTTCATCTGATGTAAAAATATAATAATACCTTTTCATTAGAACGCATTAAAAATATTTTTATATAGAGTTTCACAGTGTAAATATGTTTTGAAAATGTTATTCTCATTTTTAATCTGTCAATGCTCCTTTATTAAGAACAGCCACACCTATTAGAAAACATTTTCCAACACCCAAATCTGCAAATCACTGTACATCCTGTGTTGTCAATCAAGCTGAAAACACAAAGTTCTGCTTTTAGATGTAAGTGGTAGTTTTTTGGATATGAATAATCAGAAACTGTGTCTAATTTTTGTGTTCGAGATGTTAGGAGACTTTGGTTGAAGAAATAGTACGCTTTATTGGTGGCCAAACCATGAGAAAGGTGACTTATTTCGTTGAAGAAAACACTTGCGTAATTTTGTATGTGCCCAACAAATTATTTTTGTAAAAAAATTTGAAGCATGCTGAACAAGTCAAAAAACAATTAAACGAAGGAAAAGATTTTCAGAATGGCATAGGGAGAAATACTTGAGAAATACTTTTCAATTCGTAAATACACTAAGAACCAAAAATTTCGGCGGGACACAATTTCGACGAAGTGTCGCCGAAAATTTGTCCGCCGAAATTAGGGGCTTCACCGAAAATTTATCTAATTTTATCTATTTTTAATTTTTGGAGTTTTAAGCTGTAAGAGCGTCGATGAAATTTTGGTTGATTAAACTAAATTATTTCCGCCGAAAAAAAGTAGCCGAAAAAAAGTAGCCGAAAAAAAAGTAGCCGGAAAAAGAGTAGCCGAAAAAAAAGCAGGGTTCGAGGTTGAAACAGGATTGGTGCATTGCGCTTTCGTTTGGTATGCTGGGTACAATGAAGTGTTAAGCGTTGCAGTCTGAAGTGAATAACAAAAAAAACAACGAAGCTTAATGATAGCACGATTCCAGGTAAGGATCCACATCGTAAGAATCGAAAGCCATCAGAAAGAGCCTTGGGAAAACAAAAAACAAACGAAATCTAACTGAAAGAATCAATAGTAACGTTAATTTTTTGGGACAAACTTTTCACACAATCCAAGATAGTTTCGCGTCCATCATCGTCAAGCCTGTTACCACACTTTTGTAGAAATTTATCAGGATGCCAACGCACTTGTTGTTTTTTTAAATATTTGAGCTTTTGGTCAGTCTCAAAACCATACACTAAAACATCAATCATTTCATTTAATTCACTATCATCAAAAGACCGTCCTTCAATTTTAGCTGTTATTGGTAATGGCCACGGAACGTCAGCAAAACTCAATTTCGCATCATTCGATGTTGAAAACACCTTGTGGCATTTATATTCGTATTTTTCTCTCGATTGAAAAATTATGAGTTTCTTCCTCAACTCTAACACGGTCTCGTTAAGCTTGGAAGAAACGTTGAAAGGTTTTTCTGTTTTTTGTTTCTTTGGTTTGACATGATCCTCGTGAACTGAACGTTTCTCTTGCGTTGGAAATCGTTTCTTGTTATATTCGGTCCGAATTCGATCTCCCCATTCAGTGAAGGATTCTACTTTACGTCTACGGAATGTGTCAGCATGTTCGTCTTCTACGTATGTTTCATCGTATTTCTCATCTTCTCTCATTTCAAAGAATATTTTTTCGTTCCACATGGCGTTGCTTTCATCCTCTTCACTGTCATTTTCTTCCAACAAGAATGAACACTGTTTGTTTTGAAAGGTTTCCATAACTTCAGCAAGTAATTCTTCCGCCGTTTCCCCGTACTTATTCTTCTTTTTCAGCAGTTCAACATCGACAACAGCTAATAGATCTAACACTATATTTCCAAAAAATTCGCGATCACAGGCTTGTAGTACGTAATTCAAACAGCAGTGTAATATATTGTTGTCATTTTCATCAATGGCATTGATGTCTGCTCCAACTTTCAATAGTACATTTACCATGCATTCATCTCCTTCACAACAAAACTTTAACAGGTATGTTTGATCATGTGCTCCCTGTGGTTTATTCAGTTCTTCCATGAATAGTTGTGATTTGCCAATCCTATCATATTTATGGTATAACCGTTTCAACTTGCTAATTCTCTCGTTCTTTATGTATCTGTGAATTTTCTTAAGAGATGCCTTTGTGCTGCTATTAGAAATCATATCTGAAGGACAAGAATTCGCCATTATGTAGTAACAGAATTATAATAATAAATGACAAAACAATTTTTCGCATTTTGGAATAGTATTTCAATTCTTACGGTGGAAAACATTTGAGAATGTTTTTGATGATTTCTGCTGGATCATATGCAGGATCAGGGTTGGTTGTCAATTTTTTCAAGAAAAACTTAATAAAGAAATTTTAAATGGAAAAAGTATGATTTCAAGACAGATTAAGAGGAACTTGACCATAATAAATAATAGGTTTGTGTGATGAAGAGAATATAATACAACCTGAAAGAAACTTTTCCGGTTTTAAAAAGGCTAAACATTTCAGATAATATTAGAAAATTTGAATATTATATAATAAAACTGAATTTTCAAATTATCTAGTCCAAACATTTATGTATATCACCAGGGAAATAAACACACCAAGTGGACAAAACCATAAAAAAAAAGTCACTATGATGAAGAGCATTTGGAAGAGCAATTTTATGTTAACTCATTTCATTGAAACATTGTGTAAATATCAACCTTTTATTTTACACTGATGTCAACATATGCCCATGACATTGTCTCATGGAGAAAACAGTTTTTTCCATATAAAACAGTTTCAACTGAATCATTTAATATCTTTTTGCTAAAAGTGACTTTCATGCTCAGAAAAACCAATTCTTAGTGGAAAAATTAGCATTTTGTTGGCTATTGACTTCTGCTCTAATTATATAACATAATAATAGACTTTTTGAAGATTGCTGCTCCACATAAAAGCAAGTATATATCTCACAATTTTACTTTATTTATAATTGATATATATATAATAAATTATGAAACATAATCCTTAAATATCATTGTCTTCACCTAGTTCAAGAAACATGTCAAAAGATTCACGATTACAATTACCATCTTTAGTGAAAACATATTTATGAAATGAACCATCGTAACAAATGGCAATGACACTTGTTCCTGATCCAAAAATACAAATACATGGACACTCTCGCTGAAGTGAAAAATTGGCTAGTCCCCACTGCGATTCAGCATAGTTACCAAACAGTCCAACTTTTGATAGTGTTGATCGCTTGTTTTTTGAGGGGTCCTTTACAGCAAAAATATGAACAGTTCCTTTATCACTTGACGCACATAGATATGCAGAGTCCATACTAAAATTAATACAATATAAAGATGCGGGATCTGTTCCTCTACGTAGTTCTATTGTCTGGCGTTTAGTTTTAATCTCAAAAACTCGAATTAATGTGCCTTTCTTAGAAGCTGTAGCAACCAGTGTTCCATGATGATTTAAAGCAACACATGCAATTTCATGTTGATGGGCATTAATGATACAAGGCTTTGATGACAAACCAATCTGCTTTATGTCTAAGTCAATGAGTTGTATGCTGCCAGCTTTTGATCCAGGAATAACACACCATTGATTATCCAGAGCAGAAGAAATTTCACAAATTCCCCTTGGGTTTTCACTTTCATATGTAAACAATAGCTCTGAATCATTTGGAAAAGAGTAAGCATAGATTTTGCTTTGCAAAACAACCAAAATCATATCTTTCCGGAGTTTAATATTCAAAACAGGTGAACTGAATGTATATTCAAGGACTGCTTTTTGTTGACTGGCATCCCAAATAAAAACACGATTCTTTGGATATTTCATATGTCTCCCATTTCCAGTCAATGCAATTAAATTAGTCTTATTAAGAAGTTGTACTTTGTTTATTCCACCACATTCAAGAATATCTTGAGCCAATAATTGTGCTAGTGGCTCAATATTGAATGCACGAAATCCGTTTTCGAAACCACAAGCAAACGCACTTCGATCATAATTCACTGATAGATGTAAGATTTCGTTGCTGCTTCCTGTCATACTGAAAAAGTAAGGATGTAATTCTTATTATCTTTGGGTAAATATAATATGAAATCACACAAGAACACTAAAAAAAAATAATTTTCCTATTCACAATTTTGCCATCTGATGTTAGTTTCCCCGGACTCTTTAATAACTATTACGTCATTAAACATTTAGCCTGCCTCCGTATTTATTTCGATACAATTTTTGGAAGGCTAAATCAAAAGAATTCTAACTTTGGGATTACTTCCTAATTAACTTGTTGTTGTTTTTAATAGTTTTTTAGTGTTTGAAATAGTTTTCTTCTTTTGAAATCGTCTGTAAAGTGTCACATTCAAATCCCTTAGCTACAGACTAGTGGTCGTGCGAATGCAGTGAGCGGAGCAGAAGCTTCCCACAGAACTTGGCGGAATCTTGCTACCACCATATCATACCAAACCATCATGCCATTTGGATTTGATACAGGTAGCTTTATGAATTTATCTGAAAGTCTTGACTTTTAAAATATTTTTTAATGGCAATATTTTGAAAATTCAAAAACTGACTTAAGCATTTTTAAAGATGTTTCAAGTATACAAAAAATGAACTTTTTTAGTTGTTAGTTCTTCCCCTTTAACAGGTTTCATTACACGCTTTTTTATAAGAACAATTAAAAGAACACAAGCCTCAGATTTGGCCAAAAAATAAACATAATAAGAACAACCTGAGGCTCAAATTAATGTTTCAAAAGTTAAGAATAGCCTAAGCTTGAATTTTCTTATAAAATAAGAACAACTCATAATAAGAACAACTCATGATGTGAATTGTCTCACTGGAAAAAGGTTTAAGTTTGTTTATCAGGCCATTACCGAACAGCAACCATGCTTTAAATAAGAACAAAATGAGGCTGGAAACTGTGTTAATAACAAATAATAACAATTCAGGCTGAAAAAGGCTCAAAAAATAAGAACAGCCAGCCTCAGGTCAGATTTTACTGGTTCTTAAATAAAGAAAAGCGTCTATCAGACAACATCATGAGAGTTTCAAGTTAGCATCCAGTTAGCCTGCACGCGCAGGCACACACACAAGTTAGTTTGCGTGTGCAATTAATCGCACGCGTAAGTAAAGTCGTATTATAAACTCGTCGTTTTTTCTGGGTTTTTTTCTCCTAGAATTGAGATCATGCAACTTACAGCTTAAGATCCTTAGTTTCCTCAGAAAATGTTTTAGCGAACGAAGTCTTATTTCTCATCTGCTCTTTCAAGAATAATAATATATCTATTCAGAGCCAACCTGAATCTCATAGCAAATACATCGACTAGATTCCCTTTATAGCTGAGTTAAGCAAGTGACCCAAATGAAAACATTGAATGTTAGCATTGAGAATGATTTGAATAAAACTCGAAAAGCTGTTGCTATGAAAAACTTGTTGTAGTGAATTTTATAATACATGACAATATCAGGTTGGTGTGCAAATGTGCTTTGGCTGAGTTTTGTTGTATGAAAGTTATCAGAACGAGGTTAGGAAAAATTTCCTGAAGTGATTAAAGGGAAATTAAGCCTTAAAATTTCTTTTCTGATTTTGAGCATGAAGTACTTCATTTATTCTAGAGGAACACCTTTTTATGTATAAAAAGTATTCCAAATGAAAAAATAGCTAAAAAAAACAACTGAGTTAAATCGCCATTACAGCTTTCGTTATAAATATCATGACGTCACAGAACGAATTTCATTTGCAGAAATATCAAACATAGGCAGCACATGATGGCATGTTTTTTATACCTATCCTAAAGATACGGGAAGCGGTAGAAAAACAACATAAACACAAAATATTTATCATTCATCAACATATTCAATCTTGAAGTGAAGCCGAAGATCATCTTTAAATTACCCTTTTGTGTGAAAAATGAAGTTGCTGTCAGAAACGTAATTAGCAACCTCCACAGTTTCTCCAACTACAGAGTTGATATTGTGTATTGTTGGAAAACCACTTAATTAAGATCTTTGTTTCCCATCAAAGATAGATTGTCTCACCGAAGCAACGTTATTTACAAAGGAGTGTGTTCATGTAATGTGACATACATCGGCGAGACTAAGAGAAACTCCTCTGTTCGATGGAATGGATATAATAGTAATAACGAAAAATCTGAACCTTCAAAGCATTTAGTTACAAACCCTGACCACTCATTATTATTATATTATTCAAGAATACAACTTCGCAGGCAGGTAATGCCTCTATGAAGTGCTCTTACAATTTGTTTCTCCGTTCATTTCTTCTTTGTTCTCAATATTCTTCTTTTTATCGTGAAATCGCTTGGATTTGTGTTTAATTTGAATGGAAGATTTTATGTAGAGCCCCAAAGGACAATTGAAAGCGCAAAATTATGGAAGCTTTTTTTATTGTGTCGTCAAATCCGTCACTTAATGACCAAAAAGATATGAAAAGTTTATATTTATTTCGATATGGAGTTACGTAAGAATTATGCAAGTTAATTATACATTAGTTAGTTTTTTCAGTCCTTAGATAATTCAACCACACTCGGCTTTTTTGTTTAGATAATTATGGCTTTTAAGTGATGTATATATGTAGATAATTTTTAATTTTTGTTTATACCTGAAGATGTTACTTATGTGACAAAAAGCTTCGTGATTTTAAGAAAATATATACACTTTTTAAAAACTTTCGCGTTTATTACTTTATACAGTTTCTGGCTAACTGACAATGATATTCAATCTTAAACATCAAGAAACTTATCAGCAACGATTCAATAAAAGTCATACTAAACTGAGGTGTTGTTAATCACTGAGGTGTTGTTAATCAAATATTTTAAGGAAGCTACAGGCCCTCTTGCCTCAAAAAATTTAGACCCTCATTTTTTGTCCAACAATATTGTGAACCAAAAAAATATTATCCCTATTGGTTATCAAGACGTGTGTCCAAAAATGTTGTGTTTAATTTGAAATACAATGCAATGGTTTCCTCATGATAAAAAATGTCACGCTAATTGCTACTTTATCAGTGCTTAAAATAACGTTTTTAATTCTGATGATCACAAGGTGGTTACGTTGAAAAAATGGACGATCACAATGAAAATTTAAACGATCATAACTTAGGCCAATAATCACATGTCTGATTTTAATTTTTTTTTTATCTTTTCCCAAAAGTTAAAAAAGGAAGTTGGAAATTAAGATGTTTTTTGATTTCATTGAATAACATGAAAACAAGTCCTACTGGTACCAAATTCATATAAGAAAGGAAATTTCAAAATTACCTTGGTAATGGTGGTCGTTCCCCCTAGCAACAGAATATTGCTGAATAATAGGCTAGTGTACCTCTGCATTTTGTCAATTGAATAATCTAAGTTGAGCATGTTTTTTTTCAAATAAATTGGGTGATTATGTTTTTAAGTTCCTCCTCCTTGCCAGCAAAAATAATTTTCCGTTACCCAGTTTGAATATTATACCCAAAAAAAATCAAGATCGCATTTATTGCGAACATAAACTGTGGTCGTAACTATATTTTTTTGTTGCATTATATTTAAATTGATCTGAGAAATTCCGAGGAAGGAGAAAAAATACCGAAAAATAAAAAGTAGATGACCTTCACATTACAGCAATACACAGGCAAAACGTGTCCAGAAACCAATAGATTCATTTAATATATACATCTATAATATACACGCTTTTTTTTTATAAGAACAATTTTATAAGAACACGAGCCTCAGATTTGGCCAAAAAATAAGAACAAAATAAGAACAACTTAGGCTCAAATCATTGTTCCAAAAATTAAGAACAGTGTGAGCCTCAATTTTCTTGTAAAATGAAAACAATTCATGATGTGAATTCTCTCACTGGTAAATGGTAGAGAAGTTTTGTTATTTTTTCACCTTCAATAAATGTGCGAATGAGTTATTGCCAAACAGCAACCATGCTTTTTATCAGCTGCTTTAAAAAAGATTTATTTTTATTTTACTGGAAGTTCCATAAATACGAACAAAATAAGGCTGAAATTTAAAACTGTGTTCTTAAAGCTACAAACAAAATAAGAACAATTCAGGCTGAAAAAGGCTAAAAAGATAAGAACAGCCAGCCTCAGGTCAGATTTTACTGGTTCTTATAAAAAAAAGCGTGTATGTAACTGTGTTTATAATAGATTACTTAGTTGATTTCTTCAAGTCTTAATAGAAGTAAGAAAATGAAATGAAATGAGTAAATGTTTAGCGATCACATAGATCGTCTCAATTACATTCCAGACGATCGTCTTTCGAATCTCGCCGATCATTGATCGGTGATCGCCCGCTATTTTAAGCACTGCTTTATACTAATTTTGAAAAATTATGCTCTTCACTTCTACATGATTTTGCAGACTTCTATGAAGAACTTGACTGCAACAATAAGATATAGCTTTCACTGTTTTAAAGTTGTATGCACAATTGTTGATTATATAATAAGATGATTCATTAAGGTTTTTAGTTTGTCTTTTATCACTCATTACCATAATCTAGAGGACCCTGTTCCCTATCAAGATAGAGATTTTATCAGGAGAATATGGATTTTTGGCATTGTTGTTTTAAGTGTTTTTGCCTGTTTTGTTTGTCCAGGTATCCCTCCCCCTCCTACAAAGTATTCATACACAAACATACGATTTGAACATCTTGGTATTGATGATGGTAGTGACAATGACAGTGATGATGGTGGCAAGTGGATGTTCTCCTCAGCAGTTGAAAGTTCACCAGTGAAAAATGAAAATGAGGCTACATCGGAGGATTTAAACCAAAAGAACACCTATGAAGTAAAACCAAGGTGATAGTGATTTATATTGAGCATTAATGAATAAAATGAAGAACCACTCCCAGTTGTGCAACATTAAGAAAAATTATGAGTTATATGGTTCTAGAGTCTTACTTATGCAGGAAACCAAAATAAAACGCTCATACTGAAGCAGCAAATGGAAGAAACATAGTTTTCAGATTTTGTCATTGTTTCAGTGGGAACTATTTTTGCCAGGCAAAATTTATTTGATTAAAGTGTCTGTCTTGCTTTTCAAATCTGTAGATTTTCCCATCAAGACTGGCTTGAAAAGATTGAGGAAAAATATTTCGACGAACGAGATGATTTGGTACGAACTTGTTTACAGACAGCATTGATGAATGTGGATGAACCATATACGTTTACACTCCATGTTATTCTTTGTGGCTTTTTTGATTCCTATAGTAAAAGGGTGCCAATTCAGTATTATGCATTGGATGAGCTATCTCTATGGCTTGACCTCAAAGTAAGCCTTATTCTTGTTCTTGTGCAACTACTATAATGGTAAATTGAAAACATGAATGAAATGTTAAGTATAAGATATATATGTAATACACAGGTAAGAAAATGACTTGTAATAAAAATGTCTTTAACAACGATCACTATCTCGATCAATATGGTGCATGTTTAAAGCTAGTTTTTGCTCACACTAAATAACTAACATCAATGAATAAAAAGTGAATAATGATGTTGGTAAAGGGCTATCCATCACGCAATTTCATTGTTGTTACGAAATTCGCATCCTATTAGACTATGATCCAGAGTCATCTTCCTGAAAGTGCAGAGTTTTAATGGCTGTGTTTTAAGGCAATAGGGTTATCAAATTTTAATCATTGTAAGTCTAAAATGTTTGCAGACCATGATAACCAATAAGCTTTCTGTTATTAACCATTTATAGAGACAGAATGGAGAGACTGTACCACACCCTTTTGACAGTCAAAAATGCCAAGCTGGTGAATTTATCTGCCGATGCGGTTACAATTATTTAGACAAAGTTACCAAACTATTTAGACTGGACGAGGGAGACAATTCCATGATAGCCAAATATATCAAACTTGATCATTTGAAAAGCAAAAAGTTAAAAGAGACAGTGACAATCATTTCCACACTGAAGCTACAGCATTGTTTTACTGCTGCGGATGTTATGCTGCCCCTTCTCGTAAACGACCAGATGCAGGTATTGGAGTCATACATTGAAAATGATAAGAAGTTGCAACATGACTATGTCAGCTATTTAAATGAATTGTGTTCTATGGAGGAAGAGGAAATCATTGATATGGTCAGGTAATTACATTTGTCAAATTTGTGAGCACATGATCAGGCTACACTGTTTGTTTACTAGTAAGTTTTTGATGATGTTAAAACGATAATGAGGTCCAACAATATGGAGGTCTTCACAAGGTTTTCAGGCGTAATTTATCAATACATACACTCTTCATAAACATGACATAATACCCACTACAAATTTCCAGAAATTAAAACCTAAGTTATGACAAAACCCGATACTGGGATGGACAATTCCTACAATGCTACAGTGTGTGTGGTTATACACAGGAATCATTTAAGTGGAATTTATACATCACACTTATACCAATAGAAATTTTATTTCAATGCAATTTAATAGTGTGAAGAGACATTTTTCGCATTTACATTTTGCATTGATGAGAGATTATTAACGTCAGAAATACAACTTTGGCTTAAATTGTTCCTTATATGTATTTAAATAAAGGGTTAATAATGAAATTTTATAAAACATATATTTCGCTTTTAAAAGGATTTTAAAAGTTCACTGTGACGTCACAGTTGCTCTAGAATTTCTTCCTACACAAAGTCAGACTCATTCGTGTTAATCATGAGTGAAAGAAAATCATGAATGGCGACATGTCTTCTTCAGATACAGATACCATTTCTTCCATTTCTTACTTTTGGAAAAGCTCAAATGAAAGATCTCATGGCGATTTAGCATATGGTTATACAGGAGAACGAGAATATAAGGATGATGAGTTAATGAAGTTTTCTGTGTGCAAAAGTAACGAAAATGAGAGTGGTGAAAGCGAAAACAAATTTAACTCAAGTCGTCTAGAAAAGTTGCATTGGTGTAAATGCCATCACTGTTCCTAATGCCAACATTTTTAAAAAGTTGTTGCTGTGTAAAGAATTTTCGTTACTTCATGGCCAATTAGAGAGGATTATACATAGTTGTATAACCCTCCATAAAGATTTTGACGTTTTGTTATAGAATAAATTCGTGCTTGAAACGCCATTAATTAGATATCTCAGATACAAAAAATAATTATTCCAAAATAAAAAAAATGACGGCAAAGTAAGTTTCTTTTCTTATAAGAAAAATGTGCTGATAGTAGATTTTCTTTTTCACAACAGGTGAGTCTCCTGAAGAATTTTTTTTTTTTCGATGAACACTTATAACTTCATTACGTATTATGCAAGGTGTTTTTCTACTAGGTAGATGTAATCACAATTCCAATAATCCGGATAATACTTTTAGAAATTTTCAAAATAAAAGAAACGGTCAGATAAGAAGAACATCTGTTTAGAATGTGCAAATCTCTGAACACATAATCATACAGGCCTGGTCGTAAGAGGCGTGCAATCGCACACGCATGCCTCCGCACACGCCAAGATTTATTTACGCGTGTGACAATCGCACGCCTGGCTTGTAATGACAAGTGTGATAATGTTTATTTAAAAGTCAACAAAAATCTATCCCAAAATTTTGAAAAATTTGCTTCGGAAATTGTTCATGTGCTACGATTAAATGTTACAATAAGGGAACAAACTTTGCTACCATACAGAATATGGTAGTGGTTTTGAATTAAAAATCAGTGCTCACAAATTTTATTCGTTTGGTAGTAGAAATCAATTCTACTCAACGAAGGAATGCACAAGTTTGCAGTTTTGAAAAAGTAATCTTTTATTTAAAAAAATAGCCGGCCAGTTGGTGACGAGTTAATGGAACGGAAACTTCTTTAATTTAATTCAAAAACCATTTGAACTTCAAACCAAAACGATGGAGAGTAATACAAATTTTTTTATTTTCAGGTTTTATTTTTCGTTTTTTTTTTTTGAATAATTTTATTTTCGGTCAAAGTAATCTTTATGGCTAAGTTTTTACGTACCGAATCTTTAGTGTTTTATTTTATTAAATTCATTTTCCGTGGAAATCTCATTATTTTTACATATATGACACATTTCAAATTTGACTTGATTATCATACAGAATGAAGATTGTTGATCTCAACTGGAAAGAATTGATCACACCTCTGTCAAAAATTTACATGAGCGCACGCCATAACTGATATCGTCAATTAAGGCGTGCGATGACCACACGCCTTCTAATTTTCTTACGACCAGGCCTGTCATATCTATTTTTTTTATTTTTTGAAAAGATTCTTAAAAAAATTGAAAAATACTAGAGTAAACCATGCCTTGTGTTAGAAAAATGCACAAAAAGAGCATTTACGGTTAGATCCTCTTGAAAATACTTGGTTTTTTTGAACTCACAGTTTCTCCATTCATATTTATCATGTTGAATACTTTATGTTGGAAAATTAGTGGTACCGCACCAGCTTTCGATGTTCTTTTCTTCAGCATATAACCTAGCATGTTTGCCATATTATCAACTTCAAAACAGTCTTCATGAATGAAAGCGATCGCTGCAAACTACTTTATCTTTTCCAAATCAAAAGGTTTTAACAGTACACCCAGTGCCGATGTTGTTAAGCCATCTTTCAGCTCTTTGTTTTTCTTTGACAGGATCAGGAAAAACGAAAATGAGATATTCTCTCATTAATGAATTGTCTTCGCTACGTGATTTGTAAAAACTACAGCTGATATCTATGTGCAACTGTGACGTCATATTTTTGAGTTTTGATTAAACTTCAAACTTTAATAACTAACGAAAGAATTGTGTTAAATGAATAAAACATTGTAAAAAGTTGTCTTCCACAATTTAGAGTCGATTCATTAAAAAAAAGCATTACATAATTTTGACGTTAATTCTCCTTTAAATGTAGCCATGATGTTCCCTTTGCTCCAGCAAATGAAATTATCAACTGTGGATTTATAAATCAATTTTATAATAAGTTGTAATCAAAACATCCATTCTTATCATTTGTGAGTGTGTAATTTGTTGTCTCCATAGCTTTATTCAACATGAGCCATCACGAAAAACATTTTTATTTTAGTGAAAAAGGATTTCAGATAAAAGACATTTCCAAATTACAGCATAAAACCATCAGAAAAATAGCTGAGAAGGCAGTGAGAAATTATAAACTGGATGCAAGTTAGTATGTTTTGTTTTTGTTGTTTTTGTTGTTGTTTTTATTGTTGTAATTTTGTTGTTTATGTTCATATTTAAAAATACCCTCTTTAATTAATTACAGATAATTACCACCAAATCTTTGAAGCTAAAAATTTAAACTCATTGGATTACCTTGTTAAAATGAGACAAAAAGAGGTGAAGTCTGTTTCTAAAAGTCAACCTTGTCAATGGGAGCCCATAAAAAGTTAAATAGAGATTTTGTTTCCTTTACAGAAAAGTTTGGCGAATCCGAACAGCTCTTATCAAGAAAAGTGGGACAATCTGCTTGAGGTAAGTATTGTTTTAAAATCTTCAGTCTGATTTTTCTTTGAGTTTATTATTGGAGGACATTCGTACTCTTTTCATTATTGTTTATTTAGACAGCAGTCATTGACAAAAAATGGCTGCAAGTACACTTGATACAGAAATTTTGTGACACCCAAGACTTGCATGCTGCTGTTACATGGTCCATAAAATTGAGAGTGTATCCGGAAGATTTACCATTGCCAGTTGCTGAAATTCTCCAAAATTACGCTGTGTGAGGATTTGTTTGGTTTGGTTCTGCTCAAGGAGATAAAATTATCTTCAATGATAACAAAATAAAAGCAGTTTTGAAGAGATTCCTACTCATCAACCAGTGATCATTTTCAAAATGTTAATAGATGTAAAAATTTCCTACCATTTAGTGGCTACGAGTTGGAAATACCACCACAAGAAAAAGAAGAACTTGATAATGTAGACAAACAGGAGTATGAAGAAGAATTAGAAGAAGATGAAGAAGAGGAGGAGGAGGAGGACACTATATTGGAATACACTGGAATTAATGCATCTGGGACTGAACCAACAGCAGAACCTGAAGACTGGGAATCAGAGATTGACGCAGAAGGACCACGTCCTGTGTTTTCGTATGCACATGGGTTTATTGAAGACGAATCACGTCTTAAGGAAGGATTCTATCAGTTGCATATCTCTGAAGAAAATATTCATCTAATAGATAGCATTGTGCAACTGAAAACACTATCTGTAGTCCTTTTTTCTGTACGTTAGATTAGTCTCTTTATGAAACTTGATTTTCCTTCTTCAGGATTTTTAACAGTGTATGTACTTTCCATTTATAAATTTCAGGATCCACACATCATGATTGCATTTGATGCAGAATGGAAGTCCATGTTCTCAAAAGCTGGCGAAAAGCCGAGGTAACTGTTTGAAAGAATCTTTTACATCTCTCTTATAACATCTTCTATATGTCCAACAAATTTGATTGGGTTTCATCTTTTGAATTCCTTCTAGCTATTCAAATAACTTCCCCTTCTGCTTAGCCAACTGCTCTGGTGCATTTTATAGTGAGGGGCATTATAAAAATAAGTAAGGGGATGAAGCCCTTATTAAGAAAGAGCATTTTATTGAAATGGGTGTGTTCATTTTTCAAAATGGCTACCATCATCATTGTACTTAGTGTTGCAGAAAATTTGAAATCAGTATCAAATAAAATTGTTGATTTTGTTTTTTTAGGATTTCAATCCTTCAACTTGCTATCCAAGACAGAGTGTTCATATTGGACTTATTCAAAATGTATGTCGAGCATGGAGCAGATAGTGTGCTGGACGAGTTCTTTTTCAAATTTTTCACATCTAATAATGTGAAAATAGGTATGTTTCATTTTGAACTTGATACATGGTCACGCCATACCCTAATTTTTACTCAAACTATTGACTTCAATGTGGACTATTAACCCCAACCCACCGAAGCCACAGCAACATTTCTCATCCAAACTCAAGGGTTATACCAAGTAGGCTTATTTGAAATTTTCAGGTTATGGGATTACTGGAGACCTGAAGATATTGATCGAAATGTTCTCCAACATGAAAGGTTATATACTGGACTCACGAAACTTGGTCGATTTATGTGACGTCAGTCGAAAGGTCTGTGTTTTATACAATTTTAGTTCACGATTATGATAACACCACACCTATACCTGAGAACTTGGTTAGCCATTGTTTTTTGCAGGAGAGCTTCTACTTTTTGTTTGGCTAAGAAAGGTGTATTTACAGAGACTTTTCTATATAGAATTTTGACCGTTATTCGAAGGTTTTTTTGGATCCAGTGAATGACTTCAATTTTACGTCTTAAAAATAATTTCACTAGCGATTTTGCTTTATGCATTGCTCGGAAAAAAATTCACCACGAATTTCCTGACTTTGTTGCTTTTATGGTGATCGTCGTGTAGATAATCGGGAATCCATCCGTCCAAAGCCACCTACCTGAACAAGTTGGCCCAGTCGAGAAGGGACTCAGTGGTTTGGTCACCATCACACTCGGTAAAAGGCTTGATAAAACTTATCAGGTGTCGGACTGGGAGCGCAGACCGTTAAATACACAGCAGTTGTATTACGCAGGTGACAAGATAATTTATGTTCTGTGTTTTGACTTCCATCAGTAATTATTCTGAAATGATTAAATCTCACTACGATGTTAACCACGATGGTTGCAAATGTCCTACGTCTTCTGAATTCACCCATTTCCGAATGATTACGTTTTGTTGTAAAGTTTTGAAATTTTTTGAACCTAATAAAACTTCATTATGACATTTATGCTTCTTTAATAAATGCGGATAGCTGACTTTTTTTATGTTACAGCCCTGGACGCGTATTGTTTACTGGAAGTATATGCATTTCTGCAGAACATTGTGGAGGAGAGTGCCAATCTCAAAGTGAATCTGAACGAAAGGGTGCAGCTGAAATGGCTCAAACCGAACAGGAATAACAAGTATACAGTGTTCACTGATAGCATCGGATAACATTGTGTCAAATATGTCAACTAATCAATTTATGTTAATTTGTTTTAGTCAGCGAAAAGACAAGTATGAAAAGAAATACCATAAAGAAAAGGTAGGTGAAGTTGAGTTGGAAAGACAGTTCTTCTATCGTTATCTCTGTTCTGTGTCTTTTTCATCTAACACTGTCTACCGTTACGAAAAGGAATTTAAGAATTCCATTTTTATTTCAAGAACATTTTACTATAGTGTTTAAGAAAGCTGTCGCAATAGATCTGGTTTTTAGGTGTTATCATGATTCTTAATTTTATGCTCTTTCTGTTTGATAGGTTCCAATTAATAATAAACCAGTATTTAAAGGACTACCACGGCCTTCTACTTCGCTGAAAGTCATTTGTGATACAATGCTGCAAGGCCTTGGAAGACAGTTGCGTTCATGCGGCGTTGATACTTTAATAATGGAAACTCATCAGGACCAGTCAACTACAATTCAAGTAAGGAAGAAGCATATCGTTTTTTCACGAGAAAACTTTTAGATTATATATGCAAGAGGAGTTGCTTCTTCTATATTATTATCGTCTATTTTAGTTTAATTGCCAGTTTGAACAGGTTTTAGTGTGAGTTCGCCGTAAGGTTTCGAATTCTTAGTTTGAATAACGTCCAGCATGGTGTCAAACGATTTGTTGTTTATATTTATTTTTGTTGACGTTCTTGTCTGATGTTGTTGATTCCTTTTTTAGATTTCTCGTCGTGAAAACAGAGTCGTACTAACACAAGGCAGACCATATTTCCAGGTAATAAACCTTTTTTGTTCCTGTGTTTCAAGCTTGTTCCTCTTCTCCTGATGACTCGATTGTAGAGAGGTTGAAATGATTGACATAAACCACCTCTTTAGCTTTTCGTGGTTTTTGTTCCTCCTCTTCGTTTTCCTCACTTTTTTCATTGCTTATTTTTGAAAAAATTGAGTTCCAAGTTGACTTGATGAGTCGATCACTTGAGTTTTCCTGTTCATTATTGAATGTATATCCTTCGAAAAAGTCGTCGTCAGTGCCGGTATTCGCTTGACCGACTTGCGAAAATCCGACAGTTTCGCTTGGAGTCGTCGTCACTTGAGCTTGATGAGGATTTCTTACTGCATCATCTGATGGATGCTTTAAATCTTCTTTAGTCTCTGTTAACTTAGTTTCATCTGATATATTGCTGGCATAGGCTAGCGGAGTAGATTCCAACCTGGGACTAACTTCGTTAAACGACAGTATATTCGGATTTTGTTTGTTTTGAATGGACTCGTTCAAATCCGTCAGCCATTTCTTTTTTCTCTTGGCCTCCTTTCGTTCTCGTTCCGTGTTGTGTTGTTCAAGTAGATCTTTGAACATCAGCCCCAAACCAGCGATTTCAGCACGTGTTTGGATCATAGATCGGCGATACTCAGCCCGCCAATTTTGCATGACTTTCATCAACTCTTTGACTTCGTTCTTTTCGTGTTTTTCTCCCTGTGAATGTGTAGTCGAAGAACTGTGATTGTATCTGTGGTTCGATTTCCCGCCCACAGATGCGCTGTGCGTCGGATGTCCAAGTTGTTCGTATAAGTAATCGTTAACATGGTCTAGCTTTTGTTTGATCTGGTGTGTCATTCGCTTTAGTTCACTGCTTTCTGGATCATTCATATCGTCGTCATAGTAACAGCTCTCTGGCGCACAGTTGTTGGCGATCCACTGTCTGTGTCGCTTCAGTATTGAAACGGGTATGTCGGCTTCGAGATCGATGATAGTTGCGGCGCGTTGCATAATGGCGTTAGCTTTCGCGTTATCGTATACTCTCTGAAAAGTATCGGATAGCAAAGCGATGAACAAGTTCAGAATGATGATACTGCCTAAGAAGATATATGTAAAACAAAGCAACTTCGACATGATTGGATTGTGTTTGTCGAGTTCTTCGAAGCCGTAGTCTCCAACTACACTCATCTGGAAGATATTATAGAAAAGTTCGCCGTTCTCCAACGTATAGCCAGAGACGCCGCTATGACCGAAAACCAGCCAGAACGCCGCCGAATACGGGATGAAGATGTGCAAAGCAAGATGAACTATCTTCATGGTGTCCCACGTTACGTGACTTAAAATGGCAACAAACGGTCCCAGTGTTTTGTACGGCCGTGCATATTTCAACATTCGAATCCACAGAAATATGATGGTTGCTGAACCAACCGCCCTCATTACGTCATCCGATGTTTTGGTTTTGATGCTGTGGTTGCACATATGCGTTATTATGGTGGCGCACATACTGAAATACGCCAACCAGTCCATGTAGTTCCACCAGTCGCGAATATAAGTGGAACATTCTTCACTTACGATTTTCAATTCCCTTTCTAAATACGATCTCTCCTCCGGCCATCTTGGGTGGGCGTATTGTAAATCCCGTTCCAACTGTTTTTCCCTCCACTCGATATAGCTATCGTTTTTGCGCTTCGACTTGAAGAATTCCTTTACCTCCGACCCAAGCCCGACAATCAGAGATGCGACGGCCAAGACTTCCCAAACAACGCTAAGGACGCCTTCATCGTAGTGTTTGTCGACTTGATCCGGTATCGTACAAAGGCGAGCCGTCCAGATCAGAGTGAGGAGTAGGTTCAACGTGCCGTATATATACACACCCCACTTTCCTAGTCGTTGCCACTTGACCTCAATCAATCGCAGGAATGCTGGATGCAAAATCAGTTGGAATTGCTTGTATTCCACTACAACTTCTAACGGTGATTTTGCGAAACAGGTTTTCGCTTCTGTCGGAGGAGACAAGAAGTTTAAGTAGAAAAACTGTCGACGACTTCCCCTGTTTGTCGTGTGAAACTGGTCGAGGGCGCGATTGGCCTATAAAGTAGTTAATTAGACGAAAATGACTTTAGCAAATTACTGATGTTATTAATGCTACACTTGATTCTAATTAACTCGATCTTTCATACACTGACACTCATTCGCTTTGAGGAGAGATGATTTTCAGGCGTACTTACAACGCATGGCATCTTCTGAATCATCAAGACTATTGTCGCCATCATGCTTTCGTCATACACACCAGCTGGTGCCCCGCTTTCGATTAATAGGTCAGCGGTATCGGAACGGTCGAGTTCTGCTGCCAACTGAAAATGTAAAAGTTTTTATTGTCGTTATTTTGTCGGCGTTTTCGTCAAATGAGATAGAAGCTTGACGTGGCCCAAGATGTTTTACCTATGGTCCAATTTCCTCGTGGTAGGGGATTTCAAAATTGTACCATGTGAAGAAATTTCAACGGCAAGTCAAGCAAAGATTTAATATAACAGTAAGTCTTATTTGTGTCAGAAGTTAATTGCTTTGGACACACTGTGACATTTTCAACAGAGATCCATCAGACGTTCAGACTTGATAACCCCTTGGATAACCTCGGTACCATACTATAGAGCATATAAAGTGCTTCCGAATTTCATAGTCATTTAACACCAATCTGAACAAAGTTGAACACAACGATGGAATTACCTGTAGTGGTGTTCTTTTCTTATAATCTACATCGTTTATGTCGGCACCGTGCTTCAGTAAAACTTCCAATGCATTCGAGGCGTCGTTCTTCGCTGCGTAATGTATCGGGCTCTGTTCTTCTCCATACGTACTGCTTGTTAAATCAGCTCCTCTCGAAATGAGGAATTCGACCATTTCCGGATAATCAACTGCGCATGCCACGTGCAAAGGTGTTCGGCCGTAATCGTCCGGATGATTCACTACAGATCCTAGAAATGTGGAGATATTGAGAATTTGAGAAAGACCACAGCCTGATGCACTAACGTTTTTACGTATCGTGTTTGTATTAATTGTCTCCTGAGATTGAGAGCTCTACTCACTTTAGGGTTTATAATACAGTGTCTATGCTTATTATTTCGTAATACACTTTGTAAGAAACGCCTGACACAAAAATGGTAGTTTGCTGGAAGCGCTGCGAAAAAATATGATGTGAGTATGAGACCCATGTAACCACTACACATAAGTTCATGCCAGTCAAGGATCGAACGAATTAGTGTACTACCATTCAAAAAAAACGTGTCGAAGATGTAGTGTAAACTAAGTTACCGTGATCGAGAAAAAACCGTGCTACATCCACATGCCATATTCGCGCTATCTCGTGAAGAACGCTTTGCCCATGCTTGTCCACAGTGTTAATGTCAACACCTTTTGCGAGCAACTCCTCTAAGTAAGCAAAGTCCACCACTTTCTTATCTGTGTCAGTTGAACTAGAAAGCGCTACGAAGTAGTCGATCAGTGGCTTGCTCGCTTCCTGGTTTCGTACACCGGATCTGTGATAATGTTTTCGCTTCACTTTTGCAGGCTGTGCATCCAGATTGGTTCCCCCTGCTTCAAGAAGACACTGCATTGCATGATGCGCATCGTGAGGCGTGCTATTCAATCGGTCTTGAATTAGCCGATGATTGATTTCTTCGTAAGCTTTTCGAAGTTTTGTTTTGAATCGGATTGTGTTTTTGAGTAGAGTCCATGGTTTGCGTATTCGCTCCATTGCAAGATCGACAGTCTGGTGGAAGTAAACTTCTTTCGGTTCTTTATACTCATCTGTCTTCTTGCTTTTGTGTTGTTTTGTTTCGTTTTCCATGTAAGTATGTTCTTGTTTTAGCATTGGTGCTACTCTCGCCTTCTTCATGGTTTTTGTGGACCTTAATGTCAATAATTTTATTGTCTGATCTGTATCATAATCATGAAATGCAGTAGCTTTTCGTAATTATATCTCTCCGATGTTTTTCTGAGAAACATATTTCTACCATTGTTGTCTCTCTTGTTTCTAAGAGGTTTTTTTTTCTTCTTTTTTAGTTCTCATTCGTATGTTTTAAAATTTAAAATTTTCGTATTTTTCAATAATTTATTAGAATGGAACGAAATATTTGAGTTTTAAATTATTTATAATTGGTGTTTTATTCAGGTTCGCGAATACCATATTCGCTATTTTTATCTAATTTTTTTTATCCATGTGTCCTTGAAAGATCATAATCTATTCTGCGATGCAATGATTTACACTAGCTTCGTTCTATTAACTGTGACTGAACATATAATAACTTGAGTGAGTTGAAAGCTAACCACTATACACACTTCATAGTCCAACCATTTCTCTTAAGGAATGAATTGAGAACCGGTAGTTTTCTGCTAATTGAGCACTAATTTCCTTCCCGTGCACAATCAGGCAGAAAACATGGTCTTTTCTTCCAAATTAAAAGAAAGAAATTTTTGTGAATATGGTGGACATTTTCAATGATGTAAATGTTAACTTTACTGTCTTTGCATTTCAGTACATAATGTATTCAAAGCTAATTTGGGAGACTAGATAGTTTACTGTCTCTTGGTCTTTAGTCAATGATAATATAGCAAAACCGAGGAACATTTATTCTGGAAGGTCTGTAGGGGCGTTAAGTACCAAGGTGGGCGGAAGAGGTGGAAAACTCCAGGTTAGTTTTCAATTGATTTTGTTTTTGTTTTGACAGTTGCGTGGTTTCCTCTCTGAAGGAATGTGTATGTTAGTTCCTGATGGCAAACTCAAAGAACAAGTCAAAATGGTCTTTACTCGATACAACATTTACTTAACAAGAGAAGACCTTCTTTCACGATGTATGGTAAGTAACGAAGTAGATTTCTGAATTTTATCAGTTTTTGGTTTATTTAGAAGCACCTAGAAGAAAGAAATTCGCCTGTGGGTTTCTTTATCTAAATCCGAGATTTTTATGAAACATAGTTTTATTTTACGAAGGTCATTACAAAAACATAATTTTTCTGACCGGATAAATTTGTTGAATCACTGTGGTGGAATATACTTACACACAAATATACACACCATTTCAATGCAATTGCACTTCATCGTTGTGACTTTTTGACAATTTCGTCCAGTGGCTTATGCCATATTACCGAATCCAAATTCCGAAATGGTTTTTGCGTGGATTTTGCAAATTTAGCAAAAAAGATTTTCCCGAAAATGACAAAAAAACACTGTGTTTGTTCCCATGTTCTGTAAAGTATCTATATATTCTGTGAAGTATGTATTAAACCAATTGACGAAATATCGAAATGACTCAAAAAAAAATTTGTTTATTTTCACAAGAACTTAAAACAACAACAACAACAGCAACGAAATTGCTACTGTGGTGTGAATGGCGCCAAGGAATATTGATTGCGGGGGTGAAATTGATAGCCTTCTTCCTGATTTATCCTTATTGTTTATTTTGGGGCAATTTATTTGCGATTAGCATTAATTTGTTGATGAGTATTAATGATGAATTTTGCGAAATTTTATCATTAAACGAAATCAACACTCAACACTTTCATATCCACTTCATACTTCCTTTTTCACGACGGAAAAAAACGATAAAAAAAAAACGGGAAAAAACCCGGAAAAACTAAGGACGGCTTCATTTTATTTACCAGTTGATTTTTCATATGGTTGTGTGGTGATATTGTCAACGGTTTTGTTGGCATGGCAACAAACTGAATCTGCTTCATTAAAGCTCATCAACAGGCTTTACTTCTCCTGTTGTTCGTTCTGTAATGTGTAATTGGTCCCATCTAAAAGTTCTCAGAGTGTTATGTATAGCTAATTATAGAAGAACATCGTCATATGTTGTCATGCTATTGACGCTATTCTTTCCGTCTTCTGTAGATATGCAATTCCAAAGAATTTACTGTCGTCCCGGCAGATGAGATGGAGACGACGTTCAATTTGAAATATGAGATCGGCGACGCCGAAATGCCGGATACGCAAAAAACTAAGTCGGGCGTCATAAATTTATCGAACTTTTCACTACTTAACGGAACCGAGATTCAACTCGACTTTTTCTTATCGATTCGTGTTGGAAATACACGAGATAAGGGCGGATTGTCTGCTTTCTTTCAAAAAGTTAAGGTTTTCAACGTGTGTTCTGGCTGCGGAAAGATCTATTGGGATGGTTCCCACTACGAGGATGTAAATGAAAATTTCAAAGACCTCATCGCCGTGACGACACAATATAAGTACCGAGGAGTGAAGCCGAGATGAAATGTTTGACGTCCAACAACAAAAAGAAGTTCTCTTCAGTGTGCTCTCAGAAGTTGTTAATGCCCAATTTTGCGAAGGTGTTTGATGTTGACGCATTGTGAATCTTGATGGAGATATTATGATGGAGATATTATGATCTCAAAGTTTCATGATGTTAACCGATATACCACATAACTATAGCAACACAGTTTCAAGGCTAATATCCACAGTTAGTATGCAAATTAAAGAAAAAAGAAGGGTTTTCGCTATCATACAGAGATGATTCGTTTCTTGTTTTGATCACGTTCATGTTGCATGGTTTGTGGTAGCTATTGCAATGACGCCAAGAAGATTAAGAAATAATAATTGATGCTATTTTTGCAAATTTGACAAAATTGACTTTCTCTTCCGTTTCCTGATTGGGAATGTCCCAGTTTTTATAACTATTATCAAGATAATGGACCTTAAATTGCAGTGTAATTTGCAGTAATATTTGTTAATATTTTAATATTTGTATTTCGTAATACGCGCGTATCGACCCGATATCTATTTGTTGTTTATATCTTTTACCTATTTTGAAATGGATACTTTTCTTTGCAGGCCGAACTTTCTCCTATACTACACGAATACTTCGTAGGATTTTTTTGTTCGTTTCGCATTTTGGGATAGATGCTTCGTTGAGTTAAAGATGTTTTAAGAAATTCGAAATTTGAATGGTTTCCCAACACAATAATAACAAAGCTCCGCCTAAAAAAACGGTGTTTATTGGAGCAATATCAGACCTATCACACCAAGAACGATACACCGATATGGAAGCCGAAGTTCCTTATCTACTGCACGAATAACAAATTGTAAGGCTTTTTCGCCAACTATGTCTTTTTCTTGACTGTCTTGGCTGGTGCTGGATTCCAATTCTACGAGACGACGCGAGCATCGAGCCTTTCGTAGTTTCTCATTGGCGATCGGGAAACCTTCTGGAAACGTGTCTTGAGAAGAAATGAAAGAAAACGACCCCAACCCTAACCCAAGCCTAACTCATTTTTTCCGTTTCCCAAGATAATACACAGTAAACTCTCGATAACTCGAATCTCCAGTAAGAATCCTCCTGAGATGGTGCTAGTTACCGAAAGTTCCAGTCATCGTCGTTTCGGGTTATCGGGATTCCTCAGTAATTTCAAAAACAAGATTTTCTTTAAAGGATAACTAGAAGCCATTAGGCTTGAACAATTTCCGCATCAGCCCTTGAGAAAATTGCTTTAGGCTAATTTTCAAGATATCTGAATGACTTGTACACTGACTAATAATTTGATACAGTCTGGAATTCATCAAATTACTCCCTTCTTTAATTTAATTAACTTAATCTTGACGGCTTTGCAATTCACTATGATGTTTCGGGACCAGAAAAACAGTTCACCAATATCTTGCGCATGATGTTTATTCATGAAAATTGAAGATTTTTCGAAATTTGGCCCAAATTGTCCAATTTTAGTCAAGTCTGACAAAATGACCGTCAACTTCTAAATCAGCACCTTGTCTAAATTGCCCAATTTTAGTCAAACCTGTCCTAAGTTCCTAGCATAGGTCAGTCATTAACTATTCTGAATAAACAAACAATCCGAACGGACTTTCCGAAAACGACGAAAATCTGTGACAGAGATAGATAGAATGTGTAAACCAAACAATTTCCTACGCTATAAGCGCGGAAATTGAATTAACGTCAAAAATACAACTTTGGCTTAAATTGTTCTTTTATGTATATTTAAATGAAGGCTTATTTAAAAGATTTTATAAAATACCATATTTCGCTTTTAGTAAAAAGGATTTGAAAAATACGTCACAATCTCCATAAGAAAGTCAGATACATTCATGTTAAAAGAAAGTCATGAGTGGCCACATGTCTTCTTCAGATACAGATACCATTTCTTTCATTTCTTCTCAAGATTACCCTACAGAAAATTCAAATGAAAGTTTTGATTGAAGTTTAATGTATGGTTATACAGGGAGCCAGAATATAACGATGACGATAAGTCAAGTGAAGTTTCCTGATGTGAGCGAAAATAATGAAAGTGAGGGTGATGAGGAGAACTTAACACAAGTTGTCTAGAAAATTTGCATTTGTGAAATCCCACCAACACTGTACCAGGTAAGAAAAAGATGAAAAGAAAAATCTTTTTAGGATGTGCAAGTCTCCGAACACATTACTACATCTTTTCAACCTCGTGCCCAGGGTTTCTTGCCTCGTCCGTATATCGAAAAGGCAAGAAACCCTGGGTACGAGGTTGCACATCTTTTCGCATATTTATTATTTTAAAAGAAACTTTTAAAAAATTGAAAAAGACTAAAGTAAACCATGCATTTAAGGAAGAAATTTTCGCGGGAATTTAATTTCGCGAATCGAAAAAAATGGATAGCGTATTTTCTTTAGTAAACGCCCCCTCTCTTTTAAACGCCCCTCTCCAATAAACGCCCCCTCTTGATCACTGAAAGGGGGCATTTATTAGAAAAGGGTTAGTTTTCGCAGGGAATTAACTTTCATCGCCTCGAATGTAAACCTGTTTGAACCAACCTACTCGGACGTTGAAGATGCAAACAACGAAGATAATTTGATTGATGTAGATAACATGGAGGACGATTTCATTAATATAGAAGATTTGTGAATATATTTGTATAGGGAAGTGTAAAAGGAAGAACACAAACATTGAGTTTTTAAATAAACGCCCCCCTCTATTTAACACCCCCTCCAATAAAGGCCAGGGGAACATAAAAATAAAAAGTATATTAACTACGCACAGCTTTAGTTTAGCAATTTCCCATTATAATGAATTGGGTATGATAAAAACAATATGGATTTTCCTGGCAGGATTTTAAAAAAAAACAAATCAGAAAACGTTTTCGCGAGAAAATTCCCTTAAGGTAAATGCGCAAAGAGAGCATAGAAATGCAACACTTTGTGTCGCTGTGTTGGATCCTCTTCAAAGAGATAGATTTTTTAGAATTAACATTTTTAGAACTAACAACAATCATGTTAAAGATAATGAACTATAATAACTATCATAAGGTCGAGAAAAAAGTGTTTCAGCAGTTTTCTTGTGAGATCATCTCCACGAAATCATTTTTTTACTTTGTTTGAACGCTTTGTTAATAATAAACAGCTGTTCCTTCCCAGACTATTTTTCAATTGTTCTATTTCCACTGACATCAGCATAGTGCAATCCTCAGCTCTACATATAACAGTTCATTATCTTTAAATTGGAAAATTGTTGGTACTGCAGCAGCTTTCAAGGTTCTTTGGCATATATGTTTGCCATGTTTATCAACTTCGAAACAGCTTAATATTCGCTAATCTTTTTATCTGACGCTTAGATTTCCCCTCTTGATTTACATGGAAAAAAGCCCGTTCGCAGGGCCAGCCCGCTTCAAAGAAACAGAGAAAATTTTCAGCCCTGCAAATGGGCTCTGCTTCCATATAAACAGCCCCTTAATACTGCAAAGTCTTCACTGCGTGAACTGGATATCTACGTGCAACTGTGACGTCACTTTTGTGAGTTTCGATCAAAGGATTGCGTAAAATAAATGAAACTTTGTAAAAAGTCACCTTGTGCAATTTAGAATCGATTTATTTAACAAAAGCCATTACTTAATGTTGACGTTAATTCTCCTTTAATAGTAGACGATTTCGTTCAAATAAAAGATTTTTTCATGGAAAAATACGAGCCAACTAGTGCGAGAAGCAGAAGTATCAAGGTATCTTGCAGAAGTATCAAGGTATCTTGGAAAATTAATCGATAATTTTTTGCGGTAATGATGAGTGGATAAATCTCTTATCTCAACCTTATTGCATAATGCGTAAATGCGTTGGAATAAAACCAAGGTATTGAAGGTTTTTCAAATGTGATTTTGTGGTGTCGTTTCTGGTTGGAACTTAGAGCATCTATTCTTGAAATTCCAGCTTGTATGTATCCGAAATTTCCTGTTTCACTTAATTGTGTTTTGTTAGAAACAGAATAAACATAGAGAGGTGGAGAGGTCAGTCTTTTGGTTAATTTATAATTCGCTTGTCCTAGAGTTCATTTTTCCAGGATTGGTGATTTTAGTAATAATGTAAATTGTTATCGATAGTGTTGACATTTGAAAGCTATTCCGGTGTAACCGTAAATAGGGACTCCTAAAAATCACGTCTCCTCCTTCAGAACAGTAAGATTCTTGTAAATGTTTTCACAAAAGAACTACAGAAGTGTTATCTTGTTACATTTTTAGCTGCTCTATAAAAAATAGGTGGGATTGCTCCCCCAGCTTATCGGTAAAGTTTGTTTTCTTTACAAACTTAACAAAGTTTATATAAAAGTTTACAGAGGAAGAAACATTGCAAACCCATACATACAAAAAGTCATTATTCTTGAATCATTAGGGTTAGGTCATGATCCACCTAAGAACTTTTACGTCTAAGATCTAAGAGTTTATAACAGTCGTTTATTAATTTCGCATCCTCAAACTCCTTGTTACCTATTTGTGTTTAACTTTTGAAGTAACTGTAAGAAAGAAGAGATCAATTAAATTTTGTTACTTGCATGCATGTTTCTGATAAAAGAAGACGTGCAGTGTGGTAATACAGTTGAGTCTCCCTATCTCGAACTCTCAAAGTTCTCGAGATTTATAGCGGACTATAAGTACTAAACAGGACCAAGGTTTTTGTTGGAGAAAGCAAAAGTTAACTGTACATGCCTTGGTGCTACGACTTCGTATTATCGTCAGCACGGTTAAGCATAAAGCTTTGCTTACAAGTTCTTTTCTGCTAAACGTTTTTTGTTGTTGTTTTAATATATGCCCCTACTGTAATTCTTCTGGTTCAGCGCGACCTCGGGGCCTCGGGAAATCCTAGATTAATTCTTCATCTGGAGTGTGCAGGTAAAAACTATTTTTACTGATTTGGAGAAATTGGTTTTCCAATTTATATACAAACGTGTAACATTTTCATATCTGGACTGGTGTTTAACCAATGAAAATAAATGGCGTCATTTAAGTTATCTTGATGAGAGTGATTGAGTGAATGAATGAATGAAAGTGTCGTTCTCAGGTCGATGTTAGATGTTTGTTTGAAAACAACTTAAAAAACCTTTAACCTTTAGCCTGCACTGATGATGTAGTATTATACCTACAAATGCGTATCATGTATCTCGCTACGCAGCGTATAAACCAAGAACCAATGACAAAATGCGCAGAGTAATGCTATACAATAACCTGACAGTCAATTGCTAGTTCCAATTCCGAAGAATCTGAAGAAGCAGTCCTTACCCCCGGTTACGTGCGTACAAAACCTACTAGCTCTACTTAAATTTGTTGTCTGACCAGGGAGCCAATACTTTATCATCGTTGAATAAAGGAGAATAAAAAAGCGATTAGTTACACCAGGTGAAAAAGGGAATGTATCCAAAATGTATATCGGTCGATTCTTTCTATGTAATATAAACTTACATTTTTAAATCATTGCGTGTAATTGACCCCTTGAACTTCATTTGTAAAGTTTATATAAGTTATCAGAGGTCTATTTATCAAAAAGTCGGCGGGCAGAAGAGCCAACCATTTAGGATGGAAGCCCAAGGAGTAAAAACTCCCAGTGTCTGAATTTCAATACACAATTCATAATCGTCCTTTTACACCAAATTCTAGTCGAATGAAATGAGAATTTGGCTGGCCTCTAAGACTATTCGATCCATTTTGAATGGATGTGTCTCTACACTTCCTTTCCATACTTACACGATACCTTATTTTGATTCAATTGATCCTATAAGAAACTTATCAGAAAAATGATGCCTTTTTTTGAATTTATTGAATTATAACATAGCAACGTGAAAACAAAGTCATTCGAAGATTATTCATTTTAGAGGACCGCGCGACGACACCCATCTGTTTCACCAGGAAATATCGCAAATCAACAGGAAATGTCACAAACCAAAAATTATTTAGTTTCTCGAACGTTCAAATCAACAGGAAATTTCGCACAGAAATTCATAATTAACAGGAAATGTCGCATTTTTTTATCAAAATTTTTCTCCATGATTATTTCCATTAGAGAACATTAATTTAAAGTACCAATATACAAACAGAGGATAAGCCACCTGCAACTTTAAAACACATTCTTAATGTATGCAAAATGTTACACACAAAGCTTACAGAATGCTGGATCAAGTTTATAAGCAACACTAGTAAATTTTCTCAAAACGTTTAACAACAGTACTACTGGAATCTTGATAAATTAGCAACATGAAGTTTTAAAATGACAGCACATTTCCTACAAATGTTACACTAGGTTGCAGTACTAGGTTGTGAGCTCTATGTGATGATTTGAATGTCCTAGACTTTGTACGTAGATACTTTAAAAAACGTACATAAAGGTTTTCAAGACGGGAAATATATATCTTTTCGATTAAAGCTTAGCAACAAATTAAGCAGCACTACTGCTCGTGGTCATACTACTCGTGGTCATTTTTTAAGCAACATTACATTACACAACATTATTAACGTCTGGCCTTGGTAACTTGTAAAAAAACATCTGTTGAACAAAAAAAGATTGAATAGGATTCCGAATTTAGGAAGGTGTCCCGATTATTCAAGGTGTTGAAACAATGAGATGTGTTTTGAATTATCGAGCTGCTTTTCCTTGAGTTATCTGGCTAGCGAAATTCGTTGTAGAAAATTGAGACATTTATTTTTGAACATCGCGACGATTTTTGTAACGATTAGCAACATTTATCATTGATAAATGGATGTGGTAAAGTGATTCCTGTCTTTACGACATATCCCGTTGATTGCGCTGATTTACTGGTGTTACACCATCATGAATAGTTTTCGATTTCGATTGTTCCAACTTGCGTCAGTAAACATTTTGAAATCATGAAATTACGCTACTGTGGATGCCATGATGGTATTATTATTATTATTATTATTTATTTATTTATTTATTTATTTATTTATTTATTTATTTCTCGTTGGTACAAAGATAAATAGTTACAAGAACTAATAGACACCAACAACATTAAAAATATTATAAAAATTATATAAAATCTAATTCATAAAAGTATATATCGTTCAGAATAAATTCTGAAAACTATTGAAAAGTAAAAAACACAAATCTCACTTGCAATTTACGCAGTTGCAGCCTTCACCAAACCATTTTTTATTTTAAGTTTTGATTTAAATTCTGCTGTAGATTGTGAGTTCTTAAAATGCACAGGTAAAGTTGACCACAGAAGACTTCCTCTGAAGGCCAGAGAATTTTGGCCATATCTTACAGTGTTTGTTGTGGGCAGAATCAATGTGTTTCCTGATCGGAGGTTGTACCGACTTATCTTAGGCAGAAATAAATCCCACATAAATTTTGAGTTCAATTTATGGATTGACTTAAATACTTCTATCAGCAAAGTCCTCAAATTCTTTACATGTATTTCGACACTCTGATCGAGATTCAACAACTCTTCAAAGTTACTATTGAAATTTTGATAGACTGCACACAGCGCCCTTTTGTGAATTTTGTTAATAGCCGTGTTGTTTTGTTTTCTTCCAAACATCCATATAAGAGGGCAATAATTAAAGGATGATAAAATATAAGCATCACATAGTCTTTTAGCGCAAATGATGTTCAGAAACGGTCGAATACGGAATAGCGCTTTAACTTTCTGTGATGCAGTCTTACAAAGTCCTTCTTCATGCATATAGGACCATTGTATTTTGTTTATTTTTATTCATCTATTCTTATAAAGAGCACAAAGTAAAAAATAACTACTGTTTCTTACCTCTTCTTCTACTGTTATAGAATACCTGAAGATTCTTATTGCTATTATTATCAATTTATTTATAGCTGCTCACATAAAATATACAATAGTTGGAAAAACTAATAAAAACCAACTTCAAAGTTACAATTTTGAAGTAATAAAATAAATAGTAAATAAAATACGTATTGAAATTTAGAATTGCAAGCAAACTTTGCAAGTGCAAGTATCTCCATTCCAGTATTTGATTTCTACGAAATTCGACGAGAGAGCTTGAAGTTTCATATCACTAAGGAAAGTGTTCCAAAGCAGACTACCTCTGAAACATAATGAATTGATACCATATCGGATGGAATTCACAAACCACATAAGTCCTTGAATATATTCGAGACTGTTTTTCTTTTTTACTTATTCAGCTCATCCATCTTTTTTCATCCATGCAGAAACACAGACTCGAATGACATGAAGAAGTGAATTGAATAAGTGAAGCTTTTAGGTGTTCTCCCTGACTCATCAATGCAGACAACATGAACAAACAAAATTCAAACAGAACGAGTGAACTGGATAGTCATCCAAGCGCATAATATAAACAGATAGCGTGTACGTTCATTATTGAACATTTGCTAGCTAGAATTTGCTATTTCGTATCGAATGTTCTCGAATTCGAACTGCAACTTTCACTACTAGTTCATTATGACTCCTTCTCTCTCATCTCCGCAAAGCGACACAGTCCACCTAGCTGGGCTAGCTCGCCACCATAGAAACACTTTCCAATTCACACTGTACTGATATGCAGAAAAAACTACCGGCAGTATCAACGGTTGGATGTTTGTTGTTTTAGTAGCAGGTCTGCAACGTCTGTCATATAAGTTCATCCAATGGTGGCACTGACATTTTACTAAAGTCACTTTATTGCTAACTATACTTCGCTACTTTTGTGGTATAAAAAAGCCAGAAAACATCAAGAAAATAACAATAAGTTATGACAGTAATTGTTCAACCAGGGTGTTCCTGTATACTGATGACTTAAAGTGATGTTTGCGGAGCAACTATCTAATATATTTCCAGATTGATCAATACCTTTTGAAATTCCGTATTTTTCTACTAAATAGTTTTTATCTTAAAATAATACGTTCTGCAGATTAGTTCGTATCTGGATGCGATCATTTATGGTGGAAACAAGACAAGTATTTTTTGGTTCTTGTGGGAGTTAAAATTTTCAGCAGACATTGAACTATGAAATGTTCTACGAAATAACCTACGTTTCAACAAATGTTTGAAAAAAACTTTAAGCCATTTGATTTGAACGGTTCAAAAAAGATCTGCAATGGAGGTTGACATGGTTCTTAATGAGAAGGTTAATCGTTACTAAGCAGCCATCACTATAAACATAATTTGTTTATTCCATACGACAGTACCTAATCCCTAAACTAAAACCACAAATATTAGTCCACATATAATAAATTTTCATCTAAACAGCCACAAATTAAAGTATGCGATATTGGTTTGTCAACACTGAGTAATAGATTGGTTTTTCTGTAAGTCAAAAAGGGAATTTATTACCGTAAGCTATTATATTAATCAAGACATGCACAATATGAGAAATAACTTGCTACCCACATCGCCCTCACTTGTTTTTCTGCTTATTTGAAGAAAATTAGCCTAATCCTAATTGGAGAAGATCTATATCCAAAAAAGGTGTCACGTTTTCCGGATATTCTCAATTTACGGCAGACGATAATATATTTACTTTAAAACACGAAAAAAAGTAAAATTTCAGTTGACTTTGCATGAATAAATTGACTTTTGATCGATTCAATCATTAAATCTGTGTCCATCAGGCTACTTTGAAGAAATGTGTTTGTCTTGTCAAAACCTCTTAAGATCTCTTTAAAGTAGATGTTTTCTTTGCCCCCAGTTGATGGTTTCCGCGAAAAAGGATTATTTGTTTGCATTGGATAATTACAGATATGGCAGTGTTTCTTTGTGCGGATGTAAAGGTGCCAAACGGAATCTTTAACAAGACGTTTTTGATACATAAGGAATAACCTGAGTTTCTTCTTCTTTTCCTTCACAATGGATCCAAAGATCAATATAATATTTTAATTAAAAAGCATGCTGGGTACACTGACGCCATTGAGGGAGTGTTCGTGGATAAGCGAGACATCATAGGTTTTTGGATAAGCGAGACATCATGAGTTGTCTTGTTTGTTTTACTTGTTTAATTGATTTTTTTATCGGAGCTAAAATTAGTACTCGTTAGTCCTGATTTACTATTTCTGTGCGTCTAAAAGGTCGTTAGCATTAACCTCGAGGAGGTTGAAACACCAAGGCGAGGTACATAACATGTGTTTGTTTTAATGGGATGTGCGCAGACGTTATGAATTGTGTGAAAACATAACGGTCTCTGCAATATGTTGCTATGTTACCTTGACGATTTAGTGACCAATACACGGTGTTGTAATCAATAATGAGACCACAAAAGGAAAGCCTTCTTTTATTTATTTATGGCAGGTAGCCAAACCATTCTTTGGTTGTTATGTAATCTATCTGTTTTTACTGAATGAATGTTGTATTTGTATGATGTATATGTAATGATAAATGACTTGTTCTCAGTCCCTGTTTATGAAAGATAACGATTTCAAAATGTCAAGAGAAGAATAGATGCTGATTTCAGAACATACTAATCATCGCTTGTATGGTTTCACTGTCCCCACGAAATACATTGATGTATTCTTAATTAAGATGATTATACGCGTGAACATGATTCATGAAATAGCGTACAGATGACGCAAAACTGAAAAATGATGGATTTGCGAGGGATCAAATTCACTCTGTATGTGAAACAGCCAATCCTAACATAAACGGCCTTTTTTTTCTCCTATCACCAGTTGAATTAAATAATTTAATTGACAAAGTATTAATGTAACGGTTAATGAAATAATAGGCGGAGGGCGGAGAGGCGGAGGGGGGAGGGGGGGATTACTCTGTCTGCGACGACTGACTAACAACTATAGACGGTGACAAATCGTCACGGTGATGATGATTCCAAATTATTTGCTATGCACAATATCTGCTATCCTAAGCGAAAAAAAATAACAAAATTACATGAGTTAATTTCTTTGAAATAAGTAAGAAACCAACAAAATTAGTCGGATAATTACAAGAATTTTCTTGTTTTTTTCGATTTTTTTTTAATTAAATGAATACTATCCTTCTAAGGATATCTCTTAAACATCTAAATTCCGATCTTTTTTTGGTAACTAAACTCATCTCGATGTCATTACGTCCACGAAAAAACATTCAAGCAACAAGCGGGTGATAAAAATTAACAGCTTCATGGGAACCATCTAAATATATTTGACTTACTTAGCCAGGTATTCGTGATTAGAAAAAAATAGTTCATTTGACCGCAAAGTAATTGAATGATTATTTTGCACTAGGGTAAAAAGAATTTAATAACCACCCTACAATATAGTTAGAAGCTATTTTTGAGCGGATTGTAGTTCATTTAACTCCCACTTGTGGGAATTTTTCAATAATACCACACCAAGTTTTTTTTACTTTCTGACGTCATAAATTCTGTTTTTTTATGTTGCAATTGTCCTTGAACTTTTTCTGAATATTGTGTATATTTGGCGCAGTTCCTGGAGTACAAAGGTTGGCTAATAACTGAATTCGAAGCTGTTCTGTGAAATACCACAAGTTTGTAGCCAAGACATGCTTAGCTGGCAATTACCTCTTAAAAGAGAAAAAGCTTGACATTAAGTCAAATAATCAACAATTTCCTTCAATTTAATTACATGCATTCGTCCCGTCTTCATTAATTTGTACTGTAAAAAATATTTACAATCAACATAACTAGAAGTCATTACCGGAGACTACTATGATTATCCAGGGCATCTTATGTAATTCATTACATATCAATCATTTCACCAAAGCAGTTTCGGAAATTCATTTAGGGGTGTGGGAGGGGAAAAAAGATCACGGAATGATGTTTTGCCTGGATTCTTGTTTGAACGAACTGCAAAAACTGGATTTCTTTGACAAACGACTTATTTATGATATTGTCAATGCAACAATTCTTGCTCAAGCAAAACATTATCGAGAAAACGTTGTAAATTGTGTTTGAGTTGTCGAGGTCAGGGTCTTGTTTTTTTTTGGGTTTTTTTTAAAGAAAAAACGTTTATGTAAAAGCGTTCAATTGAGAGAAAAGAAGGGTTAATAGATGAAGTTGTTCTTATCTGACAGAGGATATCAGTTTTTCAGAATCGACATTTGAATAACTGTGAATACGTGTTGTAAACTCGCGAAAAAAACAACACGTACAGAATAAAGAAGAACCTCTTTGACACAAATAGCCAGTCTGTAAAGCACTTACATAAGACTAGGAAAAGGAATTCTTTCCACTGTTGGATAATCGAAATTAAAAATCAGCTTACAGAGCCTAACTAGGTAATGTTTTGAGTTGGCCAGGAAACTGTAAATAACATTTTGGAAATAAGCTCAGAAGTAACATAGTAAACAGGTTATTAATTCATGTCCGTTTTTTTGTTGCTTACTGGGCGCATACTTTCACGAAATTCCTGTTTGATTGAAATATACAGAAAATGAACGTGATCTAAATAGAAGCCCTACCGTCATCATGACTAGGATCTGTCAATTTTATTTTTTACTTCCGCCCTCTCGAATCTGATTGGTGATGGCAATTAAGTGTATTCGTGCATAATAACGGTCGGTGCGTAATTAGGAATATAAAACGCTCATTTTGTTTGCTGTTGATTTTTCGAAGATAACTATTTGGTGTTTGACCACAGACAGGATTGTAAGCTGACAGGGGAGGATAAGGTATGTCAATGTTATTTATGAAGAACTATTAGGACCTTTTTGTATTCGCTTTATCGTTCTTGGTGTGAGGTGAAAGGTTTCGAATAATATTGTGTTATGAAAAGCTTTTTGTCTGGAAAATGAAATATTTTTCAATTAATTTCAAGATAATATTGATTAATCATGGAATCACTGTGGAAACATGACCAACTCAATCATTATTTAAGTAGTATGATATATTAGTGCTGTAATTTCAAGTTTTTCCATACTTATCTCATTCAATTTCAAATTTATGACTGTTCTTTCGGTTTCTGTGCGGATATTATGAGAACCCACACGCATAGAGATATATTAGTGTGAGTTATTTCGCGACGTTGTTATTGCTACCGTATTGTTTATCGTTTCCTAAACAACCGTTCTGTATTCTAACACAAAGTTTTGAAGGTAGTCAAGTTTTTTTACTGTCTGGAAAAACATTTCCCATCAAATTTTATGTTGCATAGAAAATGGCCTTCAATCATTTCCTTGACTTCGGTATTAAGAATAAACAGGGGATGATTTTTAAACAGTGCAAACATTCGCCAAGAAGTTTTGTTTTCGAATTGTGTGCAACTCAAACATGCTTAAAAAAACTTTAAAAATATATAAAAACAAAACTTTAGAACAAATTATTTTCGCGATGGAAGAACAAAAAACAGGTCGTTAAGATTAAAGCAAAGAGAATATGAGTAGTTTTGTAAATCTCGACCGAATCCTTAAAGTCACTGTCATTCTATATTAGCGCAATCCCATAAGTTTTGAACATGATTAATTATGTCTTTATCAAAACCGAAGGACCCATAAGTTCAAATTCAGTCGAATTTCTACTGACATAGTAGTGAAGTGGTAGCGTTACCTAAGGGACAAATTTCTTGAAAATAACTGCGGAGGAGTGTATTTCAATAGAAAAACTCACAAATATACGCATACTTTCAATGAAAATGCACTTCGTAGCAGTGACTGCGTCGTAGTAATCCTTGAACTACTAATAATTAATGAGATTCGCCTACTCTGCTTGACCACAAAAATTTGATAATTCTGCGTTATTTGTAGAATACATCATTAGCAATATTAGTCATAATAAAAGATAGACCTGATATGATGTGATACACGAAATACCCCTAGTATTGAGAAGAAAAGATTTTTTTTTATTCGCACGTACTCTCACAGTAAATCTCTCAGAAAAATAGCTACAATGGACTCTCTAAAATTCGACTTTCCATTACTCGAACTCTCCATAATTCGAACTGAATCAGTGAGTCCCTTCAAGCTAAAACCTAGCAATATCAATCTCTATAACTCGAACTCTCCATAACTCGAACGATTTTGTTTTCACCTTCGAGGTTCGAGTTAGACAGAGTCTACTGTATGTCGTTTTATTTGAAGTTTGCGAAAATAAAACGTGTGAATGAAATTCCAACTCGATAAAAATCGATAAAAATCGATAAAAATTGAGAAATAACAAATTGATGTAGTGGTCACAACAACTCAGCAAATATATATATTCGATTACTAAAGCAAAAACGACTTTCTAGCATTCTTTTATCGAGTAGAGCCTATTCTCTAACAGATCAAGTTGTTCCATTCTACAACATGTTGTGGATTGAATAAACATTTGTAGTCTGGACTTGCGCGATTGTGTATATGTTAGTTCAGTGGTTACGATTAAAAGCTGACTAAGCGATATTCCCGAGCACCGTCAGTCGGATCCACATGTTACTATGGAAACTAAGGCCTAAATATTTCTCATTTCTTTAACTTGTTAGTTTAGTTGCTGTGACTTTTTCACACACACTCAATTTCATTCAGATTTTGAGTGTAGTTGTTAATCTGGAATTGTAAGACATAGAAACTAATTACCTACACAGTGGTAACTATGGAAATATAAAAAAATTTTGATATTTTTCCGTTATGCCCACATTTTAAAATAGATCCGTCACAAATTTATCGTTGTTAAGGGTCATTCTAGATGTTGCTATACTTAAGATAAATCCCTGAAATATCAGCTATAATTCCTGTACAATCAATTTCAAATATAGGCACCTGTTGAAAGACATCGTGTATCGTAATACCACATATTGACGAGATAAAGACGTTTGAAAGAATGGAAGGTTTTCTTTGTTCTTATACGCAGCTCTTGGAATGGTATCACAATCCAACCTTCGCCGAAAATCAACTGTAAGTTTTTGTTATGTTTTCATTCCAATTTTGTTCTAGAAAGTATTTTGGAGCGTTTCTTTTGATATGTTTTGGGGCGTTTCTGTTGGTATCTTATAAGTTTTTTTCCGCCTTGTTACAAGCTTCTAAAGTGTTATTAATTGTTTTGTCAGATTTTGTTCTTTTGTCAGATATGATAGATATAGATTCAAATTTGACATATATCATTCAAATAACATCAACAAACAAGTCATTCAGAATATAAATAATTAGATATATTGGAAATTCACCAAAACAACCATTGAAGACCGACAATAACAGTTGGTTAACAAACAAACTTGTTACATTGATAGTTTACAGCCAAAACGCTGCTATTTCTTTTTGAGTTAACGAGAACGTTCTTGATTTCAATCACCATGTTATTTGATCGTCAAATATTATAATTAACAGCCGCATAGTTTATGGACTTTTCTTCTGACCCTTTAAAGATCTGAAATAAAACCTTCAGAAAAGATTCCTTTTGAAAGAAGATCTAATGTTAGAAGATCTAATGTTAGGACATTTTCACGAACCTTCAAATGACGGTTAAAATTTGCTGTGTCTTAACAGTGCCGTAGCCACCGGGGAGGGTGTAAATGGGAGCACAACGACATACGTGTGCGAAAAAGCCATGGTTTTTCTTGTTTAAAACCGTGCACCCCTGAATACTAAAGTCGCTAAAAAGTGCCTCAAATAAAAACGCCCAATAGCTCTACAAAATAATTTGTGACGGAAAGCTAAATGATATAGCTAGGCAATAAAAGTAATTTTAAAGGATTTCCAATGTTGTATTTTTATATTATATGAATTCATTGACAAATGCGAAACAAGAATAAACATTTTCGGACACTTTAATGAATAAAACATTTACTACCTTTTTCCATATTCTTTCGTAATACTTTTCTCATGTTCTTCATTTGAACTCGAAACGATAGTCTTATTGTTTGAAAATACACTAATATTTCACGCAAGTATAGATTTCTTATTGTTTAAAGTTGATTTTCGGAAAGGCAGTTCTAGTCAATCCAAAGGGCTAAAAATCCAAAAATTTTCCTAGCCCGTCGGCCCTAACCACGGTAGGGCCTCCTTAGATACTAAAAATATGGGCCCCCCTAATATTTATTTCGTGTCTATGGCACTGCTTAAAGAGGATTGCTTTCGTGTTGCTATCAACATAACATATTTGGATAGCTGTTAACTGTTCAAACAGTTTGTCAGAGGCCTTAAAGAACGTCTTCAGCTTCGAAACGATAAATAACTCCTTCTTCCATATTTTTCTATCTTTATTAATGGGGCTTCAAGATCTCAAAAAAAGCATAATAATACTTTTGTGTTATATCCACAAAACTATACTTTTCAGAAAAAAACTCAATAGTTTAAAATTAGCTTTTTGTGGTTAGTGGATAAAAACCTCTTAATTGCACATGCGCAGATTCCCCAACGATACCTTTCGATTATTTAATCTGTTGCCATTAACTGTCATTTCCGCTTGATATTGGACTCATATCCCATCGTTACTTGATTTATGAATCTTGTACATGTCTTCAAGGTTAATTAGGGAATGAAAAACGTACTAGCATTTATGTTCATCGTACCACTAATTTATAAATTACCTTTAAATTATCCCGATTTTTTTCCGCTTCAATACCCGAAATGTGGGATACTTTTTGAACACCTTACAGACTCATACCTAGGTCATTTTATAGAATATTTTGCAATTTTGTTCATTTATCCTCTTTCTTCTCACACTTGAAATGCAATCTCGTACCAAGATCATTTCTCTTTTATTGATATGAAAGAGGCAAACGACTCTGGGAAGCTATAATGAGGTTGGTGTTTTTCACAGGATGAAGAAAATTTTGAAAGCTGAATAAATTCATTGTGTAAGAAAGAAGAGAGTGACAATATCAACGCAATCAGCAATGATTCCTTTTTATTGGCTGTTGCCATGCTACAAAACGAGTCGTCCTTAAATAGGAAAAGTTTTCATGCATTTTTTATAACAGAAAATACTTCAATGACAGTGCATTGCAAAGTCGATTAACACGTAACCACTGTCGAGTCATGTCGGCTTTGCGAATTACATTAGAAATAAATAAACTAATATATAAATTTATCAAATCTTCAATTTTTAAACGAAAAATTAGATCATACGTTTTTCAGTCGGAGACCTGCACGCACTGAGAGTCCTAGTCAATTATGACGTCAGATGCTTATGTTCAGTTGGTGTGTACGTTTAGGAATTGAAGTTAAAATAAAGTTTGCGGACTTTAAGGACTTTAAAGACAGATTGAGGCAGAAGTTGGGTGATTAGTGTCAATTTCCAAATTCAGGGAGCATAGTTAAGAAAACGTAGGGTTGGTTTCACTGTTGTAAAATCCACATTTTATGATAATTTCGAAATTCAACATTTTAAAACTTTCTGCTAGCTATATTCAATTTCTATGCTCCAAAGATATTTTCCAGACTTCCATATAGATTTATAAGGATCTTGGCCATCAAAAACTGTAATCTCAGAGGTGACATTAATTGGGAAATGATACTTAGCCTCATTTCCAACATGCCTTGCATTCCAGACTTGATTTGCATAATCATTCGATATACATTTTAAACGAAATTGAAATCTAAGGATAATTAGTCAACAAATATCAACATGGCGAACTGAGGCTGATGGCGCAATACCACAAACGAGAAAGACCTTATATTTAGCAAAGAAATAAAATTGAAACTAAAAATATATTAGCTACTAAAATGCCACGCTTACATAGCAAAATTTTCATCAACAAAAATTGAAATCCAATAATAAAAGGATATAAAAATCCAGTTTTGTAAGTATATGTTCGTTCACCATTCAGATTGGCATCGGATATCAGCCCACTAACAGAATTTCAAGAATTTGGAGTTTCAAGAGCAATATCTAAGATATGAAATGTATAATTTCTTATAAATTTGAGTAATTTTAAAAAGGTTGTTTGGGAAGAAGGGAAGGTGGAGATGGAATAAAAATTGCATTACAACGGTTTAGTAAAACATCATTTCAAGCAGTTTAGATTTTGCTAGACGTGTAGGTCATTTTGATATTTATGGCAGAATTAAGTTGTCTAGCATGGGTAGTTTTGCAAAAATCCATTTTTTTTTCCCAATTCAATATTGTTCCTCTTTATAATCACCACAAGCAATCGCTGTGTAACCAACAAGGTCTAATATTTAACGACAGTATGGCCGCGAAGTAAACAAAATTCAATATCACATCAGGAGTTGTGGAAATTTTCCGATATTGGTGCTGAAAATGGTGGAGCTTCGTTAAGGACTGCTACGTGATTTGTTTGCCGCAACGATAATGCAAGGACACGTGCTTGCAATCTTAATCAGACATAACTGGTGTAACGGACTCCTTCGGGGTTTTTCAGTTACGTAATAATGGTTTCAAAGCTAGTCTATCGTTTACCCTCGGAAAAAATGTCACTGTATTCATTTGCCAATTTCATTTTTTTAAAGTTTCTCATACAAGATTCTGGATGTTACTGGCATATTTTCTGATGTTTCCTAATAGCGCCATGCACTCTTCTGGAACTTGAAATATTAGCACAAGAAAATACTCACAGGTTTCTTGTGCATGAAATTCGTTCTGTGACATCTACATCACTATTATGCGATTGTTGAAAATATTCAAAGTACTTCAGGTGTTACCATAAAAGTCCGTTCCATGCTCCGCTGCAGTTTTAGTACTATCTTTTGACTAATTTGCTAAAGGAGAAGTGGTAATGAGGTTGCAAAAAAGTTCAGTATTTTTTTGTTTAACGTTTGAAATAAAGCGCAATAATTTTGAAATAGTAGAAATTATGGTGATTGACCACAGAAATAAAAATGTCTTCGTATGTACAGAGTCTTATCATCAAAATCTTAATTTTGAAATAACGGAAATTTGAAAATTAACTTGTTGATGATAAATGTAACAAAATTATAAAGTTCAAATATAAATCTACTTAATCATTTTCTTTAGCATTCATTGGTTCATTTCTCCTTTGAAAGTCAATTATTTCTAGAACCAAATTTCATATAATAAAAAACACCCTTGGAAAACGTATTTAACTAAAATTTAAATAACTTAATTTTCTTAA